>CAJPEV010000227.1:0-13285 GCA_905338385.1 Darwinula stevensoni | reverse complement strand
GTCTGGCGAGTCATCTTCGCAACATGTGGACGAGCGTTGTCATGCAGAAGGAGAACTTTGTCGCGTTTGGGACGCTCTTTTTGAATGACGCCAGCCAACTTCTGAAGTCGAGCAGCGTAGACGACGGCAGTCACGGTGGTACCGGTTGGCAGGAGCTCATAGTACAACATTCCATCTGAATCCCACCAACAGCAGAGAAGAACCTTCTTCTCGTGGAACCCTGGTTTCGGTTCATGTGGCGGCAATTCTCCTCGTGGAAGCCACTGACTCTTGCGAGTATGGTCGACGTAGAGGACCCAACTCTCATCTCCAGTAACGATTTCCTTCAGAAGGTCCTTTCTGTGCGGACGAAGGAGCAGTGATTCGCAGACACTGACACGGCTTGCTTTGTCAGAGTCGCTGAGCCGATGAGGGACCCACGTCGAGTAATCCTTCCGATAGCCGAGGTCGTTCAGATGGTTGCCGATGGCCATATGGGTGACTCCAAGTGTAGTCGCCGATTCGCGAGTGGTGGCGTTCGGCTTCGCGTTGAGGGTGTTCCGCAGGACTTCGTCATCGACTGTAGATGGACGTCTTGAGCGTGGTCGATCTCCGAAGGTCGTGTCGCCAGATTCGAAGCGTTTGAATCATCGAGACACCGTGGAATAGTGGACGACGTTGCCCTTGAATGCAGCGCAAATCTTGTCCGTGGCGGCTCTCGCAGAGTGTCCTTGGAGGAACTCGTAGTAGACGATGGGGCGAAGAGTTGCTTGTTCGATCGGAGCCATGGCTGCCAACTAATGGTAGAAGCCGCCTCATATACCCCGAGGGCAGAAGCTTCGAGAACATTCCAGCATATACAAATGCAAAGCCTCGCCCATCATTCCTTTGAAAATTTTTATAAATACATTTAGAAAGCGTTGCAAGACTTTCTTTCCAACCCAATATATACCTTGGCATGCGCACATCAACAACTCCTCCATGGCCGAGCAGTGGACTCAACGAGACACGCGTGTTACGTTGAGGAATCCCTTTGGGTCGAATCCCCGAATGATTTGATTCGGCTGCCACGAAGCACGCCGCATGGAAGTGTTGTTGATAACAAGCCACTAGATGTCTCTGATATATCGCCCCCCCCCCCCCCTACCCCTCGGAGTGTCGCCTCTAGTTACGCTCTCTACTCTATGGTAAGGTACTGCTCCTTCGTCTCCCCCAGATGAAGGAGCAGTAGGGGGTCAAAGGATGCATAGTGCTGAATGCAGTTCATGTGGGTTTTTCCCTATATCTTTTCACCATTGCACAGTGGTTCAGAATTCGTGAAAACCTGGCCAAAAGTCGGAAAATGAAGTTGTAATAATTGTGAAAAAAATATTATTATTTTAAATCAGAGGTGTCCACGTATCAGTAAAACAACTTTTAAATTTCTGAGTTTCTTCCTCCCCAATTGACGGAGTGATTACCTAAAGTGTTGGAAACTTCACAACAGGCATAGGTGTAGTTTTGTAGTAGTCAATTTCCTGGTAATGGCTGTTTTGAAATAAAATACCCACTTCATAAAATGCATGCACCCACATAGTTCTCGAGTCTGCTCGAGAAATACGAATTTATCTTCGATTGCGAGTTGGTGAAGAATGAGTAGAATTTCTCGGAAAGTATCCAGTTGACCTTTCAGTTGGGGACTAATCTAGGAGCAAGTTTCTTGTTGTGAACGATGTTAACCTGATTCCTACGATCGGCGACGAAAATCATCCCGTTTAAGTCAGATTCTTCCCTGTTTGAGTTGTTAAAAGATATTTTGTAATCAATAGTCTGGTCCTTCCTACGTGAAGCTGGTTTACCTCCAAGTGGAGCTGATGAAAACTTGTCATATCCTATTTTGAAAGAGAATCATGATTAAAAAAAAAAAGAAATTCCATTATTTTTTACTGAAAAATAATTGTTGGATGATATTCGGGAGTCGCTTGAGAGTCCGATGAAGTCATCTGTCCCATACCTACGACGAAATTCCCCGAGGAAAGGGGGGTCCCTACACTGGTACTTGAAAAATGAAGTGAAACCGAGAAGCAACCGGATGTGAGAACGCGGGAGAAAGCTGTTTCACTTGACTTGTGGATGGAAGAGAAAAAGGATTGGCGAGTTCCCTCCATCTTGCTTCCTCTACTTCCTTACCATAAGTACTCGAAGATGGTCTTCGAGTAGAATAATAAAACCATCCATGGCCTCGATCCAATCGATGCAAGTGATCAAAGGTCATCGGTTGAAAACTGTCGGAAGACAAAGGAGCAGCAGGCCAGCCATAGGAAAAAAATCAGGAACTATGTAAAAGTACAGATATTTTCATTCTAGTAGTATGAGAATGGGAATGATTCTGCAACAGCAGGTATATGGGAGGGTTAGGTGATGTTCCGAGTCGGAGTGCAATCATGGACTCTTGCGCCTGGTGCCCTATTGATCGAGTCGTATGTTCGACCCGTTAGAACCTTCCTTCCATTTTGGTTGAACCAATTCCTCATGCATGTTGGGGTCGTGCGGGACAGCAGTGCTTTCTCACAACTAAGTCAAACTGACATATCGTTCCTTTGCCACATTCAGGGAAGATAGTTAGAACTCAATTAAGTTCCGAGTAATCTTATAAATGGCTCGATATAAATCAATTAACTTCACGAACAGTTTAGCTGACCCATTGAAAAGAAAGCACATGGCTAGTTAACTGAGGTTCGGTTTTCTATTCCCTCACTCTTCCTCTCTCCCTCTCTAAGATCGAAATGGCGTGCAAATTGGAAGCGCAGTAAATGGAGAACAGTGAAGGAGAAGGTGAAATGCATGTGTTCTCATTGTCATACACCACTCAACATTTGAAGGGGATCCCTTTTATACACGAATTTAAGCGTTACATTGGTCCAGTACGCAATTCTAGACATTGGAAACGGAAACTTTAACTTTTTTCATTAAAGGTTCCAACCAATTGCTCAAGGGCACTGCCCAAAATATACACCTGGAAACTTCACTTCCACGGTTTGTCGCAGTCTATAAGATCCACAAGAAATGAGCAATCTATTCCTTGTCCTATTCTGTACTTTGAAAGCTGGAGGAATACGTTTCTGGGGAATCCAGGAAAGTGAAATGACCAGTTCGTATGATGAATTTTCAGTATAACTTTTTCTTTTAGATCATGTCCTCTTACATTTGCCTCCCTGAAGTTGCTTGTCTCTCGAATGGAGAAGCGTGCTCGCGAGCTTCAATGGGATTTCATTTAGAAAACTGGAGCCCCCATTATGCATTTTCTTGGAAAGAGTCGAGTCCATCGCTACGTCCTTTGTCAAATTCGGCTCAGTAGCCCTTCGTCTATGGAGATTCCTGTGTTTTTCGTATTTTCCTCAATATTTATGAGCATCCTGTATTTTTTACTTCCAACGCCATGAGATAAGTATTATTTGTTAAAGAAATGTATCGATTGCTCATTTGTGAATATCTGCCCCGTCATCCTTGCGGTTCTTAATTCCCATTTTCTCGCAACTGCTCTTAACCCCCATAAAAACCAAAAATTTTTGAGGTTTCGTAAAAAGCTACTCCCCAGAAACGCTACAATTTTTGAACATATTATGTATCGTGGTGAATCCGAAAGGCAGCTGTGAGAGTATAGCATACACTTCTTCCCTTGAACTAGATTGACATACCTTTATATGCCACGATCAATATGTCAGATCTCCCTGTTTTTAATTCCTAGATAATACCTTAAGTATGGCTAATCTTGCCTCATGATTTGCGATTCCAGTTCCTTCGAGGTGCTCAAGGGGACAAACAGAAACTAGTATAAGGAGTAGAAGAAATGGGGACGACATGAAATAGAGATTCGCTCGGATCCGCTCCTCTGCTCTGGCCCACATAATGGGAATGGGCAAGAAGTTCCTGACTTTCTACTGACTGCAAGGGACATCTGACGGACTGCCGTAGAAACAACAACTCGTTGGAGATGTGCAGATGGTTAAATTGCGAAGACGGAAGAGCGTCCTCTGCACCACGCACTGAAGATTCCTTTTCCGTTTCATCGATGAAGAATTGCTCAAGAAATTTCTTTCCCCTCCATCGTCCCCAATCTTTATCTGTAGGTTCCCAGGTGTAGCTGTAGGTTCCTGTAGGTTCTGTATCCCAATTTTACTCTGTAGTTTTTGGTTTCTTATGTCTCGCTCCGCTCGAGGAGATACGTTCAATAGTTGTCGTTAAGTTTTCAAATGAAGTGGATTTGCTTAAATCGAGAAAGAGGGACTAACTTTGGTCGATGGTGCTCCAGGAATAATAAATGGGACCCAGTAATCATAAAGCATTCATGCTCCAGAAGGCAAAAATAGAACTGCGCATGCATTGACAAAGGGAGGGACGGGAATGGGAGAGGCATCACACGAGGAATCGGCGAACGAGTCAGTGTGTAGTCACAATGAATGCCATCAAGACCTTCCTCTTCGTTCAGATGATACGATCGGCGATCGGAAGGAACTCGTGCGATGTGAATCATTCGACTTGTGTCCGATCCTGTTGTCCCCTCCCCGAATATGCAGTGTTGAACATGAGCCTCCCTAATTCCTTCCCCGAATGCCGCCCTCGTCCACCTGGAATTCCTGGATGGGCTCCAACTTTATACGATGGAAAATTAGAGCCGATGGAGAGAGAGATATTTTCCGTCTCACCCGGGTTCCCCGAATGCGACAATAACTTGGGAAACGGCTACTTCCTCTTAGATCTCAACGCGTCCCGATTTATTTTGCTCAACGGGTCGCTCCACGTCCCCATGTATTCCCGAACTTTCGAAGCACCGCGATATTGCATCAGCGAGGCTGCCGTGTCGGACGAGAGTGGCGACTCCACGAATGAGGTGGTATTCCTGTGTTTCCCCGCCCTGCCGGGAGATGAAACGAACCCTCACGTCCGCATCATGGTCTCCGTGTGTCTCATCGTTTCCATTCTCTTCCTCGCTTTCACGTTCGTCGTCTATCTCTTGATCGCGGAGGGACGGAATCTTCACGGGAAGACCCTCTTGTGTCACGTGGGAAGCATGTGTGTTGCCTTCTCTTGTCTTCTCGCTTCCAGGCTCTCTCGGGGCGAACTCAATGACCACATCTGCATCGCCGTCGGTCTGTTTTGCACCAATTCATATCTACCTGTATTTAGAATGCATAATTGCACTAGTTTCTCTGCAGAGGGCCGTTCACTCCACGACGTCCCCTCGGTAAAATTGTTAGACTGTTGCTTTAATACCTTTTCTCTCGGTTAGTAATGTACAGATAAGGAAGAATGTGCAACTTGCGATATCCCCGCCCAGGGCTGCGTAACGAAATCGATTTCGGTTCGTTTCTGTTTCGTTTCTTAGCAACCCCTATGTATTTTGTTTCTGTTTCTGTTCCTCCGATTTCGTTTCAAGTACGTTTCTGTTTCCAATCTGTTACAATTACATTACCAGTTTCGTTTCTTTTTATTTCTGATCCTTTCCGTAAGATTGCAAAATGGAAGTGCTTTTAAGATCACCAGCCAAATCTCAAAATGGGCTTGCTCAGGCTAAATCGCTCCCAATTGTTACGCACCAGAAGGATGTCGCCGATTGATGTCACATACAGGCTTGAATGCTAAGAGCACAGAATGAACCGAAGTCTGGAGAAAAGGAATTTGGGCTCTGGGGATGACCAAGACACAAGCAATTTCCTCGAAAGAGACACCTGTCTTGTTTCTGCCACCATTCTGTCCATTATTCCTCTCACGTCAGCAGTGAAGCCTGAAACAATCTTCATCTGCAAATATTCATGGAAAATGTCAGATACTGAGATGATTTTTTCGCAATTTTTTTTCATTTAGCTCTTTCGCAGTTGCCATACTAGCCTAGGCCCATTCGCCGTGGTTAGCCTGGGTCGGTGTGTTGTGTAACTGACTGGAACTGCCTTTTTAACAGTCGTACTTGAAAAATCCATTGTTAAAAATAGAAGAGAGGCTGCAAGTAGTGGCATGAATAGAATTTCTAGCTGTTGTCGCTCTATCCCGGTCGGCAAAACCACGCTGTGTCAACGTTGAGCAAGGATTCCTTTTTGGCGCAGCAATTTTGCAACGTTGCGTAAAAGGAGTTTTTATGCTACCACAAAGCTGAAATGAGACACAGTTGAGCATTTGCGCTCAAGTATGCTCGTGAAAATACGCTAATGTGTCGCGCTGTTACATCGTTTAACCATCAACGTCTTGGCCTGCTCATTCTCTCAGTATTGAATATTTATGATAAGTAGTAATGATCTCGTATCCCGAAGTATTCTGGTTTACCTCTCAGCTTCAAGGCAATCGAGCAAATACTTCCATCCGTGGTTGATTCCATGGGAAGCTGGAACTTCCTCACATGGTTAAAATCTTAGTTGTAATAGTAATAATATACCAAATTCTGTCCAGCGACAATGTAAAGTGTCTGATATCTTTCGGGCAATCTCCCTCCTTTACAGGAGAAGAGACAGACATAACCTGTAAAGCAGGGTTGCACAATCTCCTTCGGCATTGCCATCCAACGTGATATGCCATCCCATTCAAGATTGCTCTGTTTCCCCCGATATCCTGCCCGCGATGAGTACCCAACAGTCACTTTTTGGCCCTAGGGAAAAATAGGTTGCGTATCCCTGCTCTGAAGCAAATTGAGAAGTTTCCGTCATCACCAAGAGCAGTAAGAAGGCATAGATTGAAGCTTGGAATCTTTAGAATGCTATCTCGAACCGCCGGGCCAGATATAACCGGAGTCTTTTTCCGCTTGATAACCTTTTCAAGCGGATATACGAGCTATTTAGGAACTTCAAAGTCTTCCTCTAAGTTGTACGTGGAAAAGTATGGGGTATCGTATCAAAAATACTGGAAACTCATTCCAGTGACATTAGGGATGGAATCGCTAAGTAGCCAGTTAGACACCATCTCGCGTCGGTTGCTAGAACCTATTTCATGTTATGTAAGAATTCCACATTTGAGCAATATGGATATTGCTTGAGACTACGTGGACAACTCCATGTGAAAATATCGTTCAGCTAATGGTGAAGGAAAATTTAAAAACAAATTTGCTCTCAATAGCCTCCAAACAACTTCTTTGGCCCATGAATAGTCTCGATCTAAATGTTTAAAAAAGGAAATTACAAATAGTAGACATTTATTTGCTCTTGATTATACGTCGATATGTTTACTTCAACCATCCCTAGTAGCACGTAACATTGAAACAACATTGATTCAACATCTGGATGTTAAACCAACATTGAATCAATTCAATGGTATGTGCTGCTGGGGATATCTCGACTGTCAATGTCGACACGGCATTGATACTATGTCTGGTTTTTATTATTCCCCGTTACCCATGTTAAATCCCCGGATGACTTTGAGAAAGTAGAAATCAACATCTCCGAATACCATCCTAACCATGGAAGTTCACCAAGTTGACCTGTCTTGACCAAGTTTCAATTTCTTATTCTTCACCATGACGTTTTCCTGACGCTTTTACTGCTCAATGAAAATTTGTTTTTTCATTCCACCAGTCCGCAGATGCCAAAGCGAACATAGCATTCAGGGTGGTCCCTTCTACTGTATTTTGAGAAGCAATTTAAACTTCGCTGTTAATGGTGGTATCATCCGTTGGCGAAGGCGCTTCAATAGTAACCTATGAAATATTGACCAGTGATATGGCTAGTAAGTGACTCAGTTAGTACTCCAATTAAATTCGAACTCATTCGCTCGTCTGGAGTTAGAAGTTTGGTTGGTTTGACGGTGAAGAAGCTTCAGGAAGAAAATCACAATCGAATATCGTTAATATCATCAAGATTTCGTTTTTATTTCGTTTATGTTTCTTTTGATTTTGTTTTCTGGTTCAGTTTCGTTGCATCATCGAATTCCGTTTCTGTTTTGTTTCTGTTTTGTTTCTGTTTCGTTACCCAGCCCTGTCCCCGCCATAATTCATCCGGGTGCAATATTTTTTTTTCCTGGGTGGAAGGCCGTAGGGCACGGCCCATTATTGAGAATGAAGTGATATTCGTCGCCCTATGATGCTACTTTTCTGTCAAGCAGCTAAGATGTCTGTATGTCAACGCACCACCACTCGACAGAGATCTTCGATGCTTAATATGGTCTCGAAAAAGACGTACTTTAAAGTGCATCTGTGGCATGAAGAGCCTTAGCATATGACCCTATTAAAGACGGCTGTTTCTGCAGGGTGGTTGGGAATCGAAAAGGGTGTCACCGGGGACTACCTTTTCATTCCCTTTTTTAAATAGTTCATCTTTGGTTTATGACTTTATTAATTTTCTTGTAAAGATAGGTTCTCAGACCTTCCTGGAATGATGCAAACCCGCATTCTGCGTAGGAATCGCATTGGCATGAAATGAGAAACAGGGAAAGTGAAGAAGGGAAAGCAAAGAAAGGGAAAGCAAAGAGAGCTGGCTATGTGCTGAGGGAAAGCAGAACAACTCACCATGTGATTTTCTATCCTGTTGATATTTCGTCTCCACACGTGCCTGGCATTCTCATGGACGTGTCGTCTCCATTCCAAACTCGATTCGTTCACGATGGCGCAACTGCGAGAGTGAGAGATGGATATGTGAAAGGGGAACTTGCTCTTTTATGCCAAACTGAATTAAAATTGTGGATTGTCTGCTCGTCGAGTCAATAAAATTTTGAGAAATCTAATTATAAGAAATCCTCAGTTGAATAATGTTGGGGAAAGTTCCAAGAGACAGGAATCCGTTCGGACATGCGGCGGGAGTCGCTTGATATATTTTCCCAATTTCTGTCTGAAGTGCATTAGTATTCTTTCCTTGTTCATCCCTTGGAAACACCGGGAGTATTAGCCGCGTAGGCGATGAGATGCTCGACTCGATCGAGGCTTTCCTTCAAAATAAACCGGTCTGCAGCCTGTGGGTATCCGTACGATGCTTCCAGGAAAGCCTCAGGTGTCCCACGAAACCATAAAATTCGCAATGAAGAGGAATTTGGTCTGTCTCTCGAGATAATTCGGAATCAGATGATCGGTGCGCTCTCTCCATCCGGACATGGGACACGCGGCGTGAATATGCTAGAGAATTATTACTGACCTCCAAAAAAATACATTTGTTTTCTTAGACGAGACAGTGCCGAGGACGAGAGGTTGGTCATTGGCGAAAGATGTGTATCAAATCGGCAAGGAAAGAGGGGTGAATTTTTCAGTTGTGACTACTATTCTCTCTCATTGACTTTCCACCCATCAGATAATGAAATCAGGCCTCACGCGTGTTGCGTTTGCTGTATTTTTATATGAACATATGTTGGACCGGACAATGAATTGATTTTCGTGTTTTGTGTTGATCAAATCCACGAAAAGATCATTCCTCCGAACTCAACCCACTCCGTTCATTTCCACCTTTCTACTGTCCCTGGTTAAACTATCGAGTTCAAGTTCTTTCCCTTAAAAGTAGTAGTGAGGAGGTCGATCGGTGCGTTGCTGATCTAAGTTGCTAACCCGTTAACGGTAACTGCAGTAGGAATTATTCTGACGAGATATCTAAGCCAAATGACAAAAAACGTATGCGAAGTCAATTCGCAGTCTACATACGAGTATAAGCCTCATGCAGAAATGCACACGAGCGTTCGTTTCATTATGTCAATGAGGCAACGGCCAGAAATCCTTTTCACGAATGAAGCGTTTTACTTTTCGGTCTCCTGCTGTCTGGAGTTTTCTCCGCCCGCGAGGTCTAATGTTGCTCTGTAGTGTCACTTCTCCCTTGGTCTAGGGGAAGGTAAAACCCAAACACAACAGCTTACACTATTCCCCCTCCTCCTCCTTCCCTCCCTTTCCTTCATAAGCTCCCGCCTGTTCCTTTGAGCACGCGGGTTGTCTGGATGATAGGTGTGCCCATTTGCCTGAGAATCACCATGGAAAGGTAAATTTGCGATTCCATATTAGTTTTCGTCCGTATGACCTTGATCCTTGATACAGTTCGTGTCTGGCGATATATTGCTTGTAATTTCAGCTGTGCATGAAAAGTTTGAAGAAATCAGTCATGCCTGAAAATTAACGAGTAAATTACATGATAATATGCCAGGCTGGGACTACGGCCTGTATTCACGTCGCTCCCCTAACTGTTAAGGGACCCCTAACTCAAGAAAGTTAGGGATCCCCTAGATGTTTCGTATTCACGTTCCTCCCCTAGCTAAGGGATCCTAAAACCCAACCCTAGCGGAAGAAGGTAGGGGAGCTTCCATTTTTCACTTTTAGAGTTCAATGTTGTAGCTCCTGCAGCACCTCATCAAGAGGTCCTGGTATTTCGTTACTGATGACAGTGTATATGGGTGTAAAGTCACCCCAAGAATCCGTTTTACCTTTCTCTAAGGTGATCCAGTTGAAGGATGATGTCAAATGAAATCCGCTGCTGCCATGTAAAAGCCAACCCAAAAACGATATCCCCTACTCTACATTTACTAAATCTCTGTTCTGACTATCTATTACCACGAAATTTGCACTAAGCATAGGCTACTATGTATTCAAGAGATTTGTGGAATTTCATTAAAATTTATTGCAGCAAGGCAAAGCTACTAGTCATATTTAAAAGAAGTTGGAAACCATTGCAGTCGACAGTAGGGTGTGCTGGTAGTTTAGTAGAGGAGATTTCTTCGTTCTGCTGTGTGCATGCCATCCAGGTCAGGTCAAAAACGTAATGCATTAAAATTAAATTTTTTAAGGCCTTTGACTGTGTATAATTTTGATAATGTTATTCTAAAATAACAGATCAAAGGTTAGTAAAACAGAGCTTGCAATTAGGCCCATACTTGTCACTCTCCCAGCAAACAGTGGAAGGGAACAGTTAGGGGACTCCTAGGTAAGGGTTCCCCTAAAAATGGTATTCACGTTGGTCTCTTAGGGAGCCCTTAGCTAAGGAATCCTTTAGGGGTGATGGAGGAGAAAGCGGATGAGCTGAAATTCTTTGCTGCCTCCTTCTTTTTATCTTTGCTGCCTCCTAGCCACACACACAGAAGGCAGAGGTCCGCTGCGTACGTATTGATTGCGGCAATTGTTTCATTTTAAGTTCGACACATTTTCAGATTACTTTGATACCTTGCTATAGTACTTCCTATGAATGGGTGCTAATGTCAAGTGAAAAAAGTGCCCTTCTCAACAGCTTTGTCTGAAGTATGCTCTTCTCCTACATTCTCTTCTCCTACATCTTCTCCTACTTCCTACATTCTCAAGCGTAGACTTAGAGATTCCATTGGTATAATTATCTTCGCACTAGCGTTGAGTACCAACTTGGGCCTAGGTGTGTGCTCAACATGTAAAGTTAATTATTTATATTCAATTTTAAAATTACGATACTTCCATCATTCCAGTTATCTCCGAGTCACGTCAGGGCTGACTGGCTTGATTGCTTACCGGTTAGTTGTCATTCTCACGATTAGGTGCAAACATGAGCAGAAGGTCAAGAAGGGAAAACTTTACTAAGGAGAAGGAAGCATTCAAAGCTCTCCTTCGGAAACTCTCCAGTTCTTGAAATCAAGAAATCTGATTCAGTCACCAACAAAGCTAAATCAGATTGCTGGCAAAAAATACATGTTTCCATGAAAGTCCTGTTTCCCGCTAACGAACCTATAAAGGTCCCTCAGCTCAAAAAACTCTGGGAGAGAATGAAAATGGATGCCAAGCAGGATTTGGACGCTTATTCATTGAAGGTGAGTCTATTTCTTAGGCATACCATCCAACCTGGCTTATCTGGCAAGCCTGCGAAAAGGTAATTCCCCTAAAAATGGCATTTGTTATGCGATTTTCGCCAAATTTTCAATGGATACACACACTTTGGTCCTTTGGGAAGGGTGCACATGAATAAGTTTCCGCTTTCTCCCGTTCCTACTGCAAAAATCAGATTTTCGATAAAGAGGATGTGCCAGGGGGGCACCCCAGGACATTGATGCGGTGGAAAAAGCTCTTGGTGCAGCAGGATGGTATAAGTATCTCAGTATATGAGAATTACCTGTTAGCACCTGTTAGAAACTGAGAAGAAAACGATTTGTAAAGTTAACTCCAATGAGGAACTCTTGCCAAATGAATTCATTCAAGTAATCCTGAATCTACGAATAAGATGTGTAAAAACTGCGCCTGTAAAAACAACGCTGACTCAGCATTGCAAAATTATTGAAGTTTCGATGTCTGACATATTGCATAAATGTTTCTCAACGTCAATGCAATATGACAGGAGCGCTTATGAAATTATGAAAAACTACAAGGGCATTATCTGTTAAACAGGTAAAATAATTATTCGAAACCGTTTTCAGTAACAAAGGCAAAAATTCGAAAAGAGAACTGAAGAGGCATTTCTACTCTCTAAAAGAGTGTGACGAACTCGCAGAGTCTGCTAAGGGCGGCTGAAGGCTCTCCTAACTTCTTTCCAATTTCTTATATCTCTTAGGGGTGCGTTTAGGGATTCCCTAGCTAAGGGAATAACGTGAATACGGTACCTCTAGGGGACCCTTATTTTCCAGCCTTTCCAGGCATCATCTCTTAGGGAACCCTTAGCTAGGGGTCCCCTAACTCTTAAGAGATCCCTTAGCTAAGGGAGTGACGTGAATACGGCCCTGAGCCCATATGGCCAGTCAAGGTCAAGCTGCTGCATGCATGAATGTAATGTCCAACTTTGCCACTCTTTACCAGTGTTGCAATGTAGTGAGTCTATGATTGTAATGATTTCCATAAACAGGAAAAGTATATCTATATGGTTGGTGTGTGTGACTTTTGGATCACCCTGTACTTATTCAGTATCATTCTAGATCCTGTTCTACCTGCTCATTTATGACATTGACCAGAATTTTCACTGTTTATTAAAAATTCTCAAAGCCAATTGTAATATTCTCATTCGTGGATAAAAATTAAGAAGATGCTTTCCTTAATGTCCAAATTTGAATTAGAGTCCCATTCATAGGGAAAAGCAAGGAAGAGGGAATTTCATTGAGCTTTGTCAATAGAGCTTTCCTTCTTCTCTGAATTAGTATGGGAAGGATTCAGTTGATTGCTGGATAAGGAAAACTCACTGTCTTGGGACTTGGTTATGGAGGAATGGATTATCAGGAGGTATTATCCCTTTTCCTTCTGGGTTTCTTTTCTTTGCCAAGCTGATACCGGGTGCAGCAGCTTAAAGTAGATGAGGTTCTAAGCTAATAACTTGAGAACGCAGTGTACTACAGCCTTGCAATTTTCAACATTAATCTGTTAGCATGTGTACATGCTTACTCAGGAATATTGTTCAATATGAAACAACAAACAACATCCTGGAGACGTTGATGAAAGCCTTCA
>CAJPEV010000226.1:111254-158088 GCA_905338385.1 Darwinula stevensoni | reverse complement strand
CGGGGGAATGAGGAGAGGGGCCGGCGCCGTGTTTTTTGCCGTCAATCGGACGTGAAAATTTGAATTTGAAAAGTATGCAAAAACAAAGGCCTGCTCAGACCGTGCGGCTGGCCGCGAACAGTTTCCACTTAAGTGGCTCGATTCGTTCGAGAAGCCAGAAAGCCGGATGCAGCTTGCAGAAAGCTGCTTCTCGTAAACCAATTTGGACGCAGAAGTAGTTTACCAGGAAAGTAAAAACTCTTGCCAAAGAGTCAGATCCCGTCACGTGCTGTCTCGCGAGTGATTTCACGCGATATCGTCCCGCGATGAAGCATGCGTCACGTGAAATTGAGGCACGGGCTTGCTATCGGGGGCGTGAGTCACCCTCACGGAGTCTTCGAAGACCGAGAGCAGGATATGCTCCGTGCAAGTCAAGGGGATTTCGTGGATGACAGTGGTGAGGGGAGACAAGGCCATCGGCGACGATGAAGCTGGAAGATTTCCTCGGCGGGGCAACATCTTTCCCCCGGGTAAATTTCGGGAACTAGCGGCTACCCAAGTAGCACGTAGGTGGCGGTCCACTACCTACATCGCTAAAGGGCCAGCACATTACCAGTTAGCTCGTTTATGGTGTACCACCTGCTGGGAAGGGTCCTAACCATATCCTAACCATTGAGTGAATAAATGGAGGGCGCGAGGCACTGCATCCTTCCAGGCGCGGCCGCCATCTTACTAAAGTCTCTCGAGCAAGGAGTTCATAGCAGACACATGGAAAGGGGGAGGGCAAAAGAGGCAACAAAGACCTCCACGCCGGGACTCAACCAATCACGCTATTCATTCCCACGTGCGGAACCGTCCCAAGATGACGGTTCCACACTTGCAGCTCTCGAGGCGTCGAAGGCCTCTCCAGAGACGTCTACCGTATATACACTCTATGGTCCTAACGCCTTCATGCATATCCGATTCACCTATAAATCTTGGCTCTAAAGCCCATTCAAAAGTTTACCAAGATGACTCACTGCTTTCTTCTTGCGCAACCATTACAGGCAGCCGGAAGGGTAAGCAAAAGCCTGCGAGCGTGGAGACGCAGCAAATTCAGGACATAAAATTTGATATCTAATGTTCTATTCTAGCCTCCCCTAGTCCAGTACACTTCTGAATTCCCATACTTAATTACAGCATTTAATAATTCCCCCAGTCTTATATTGCCATCAAAACATCACAACTCTACGCTTTCCTAGTATCTGTTTACAAATTGCATATGAAAAAGAGGAAAAACGATGAAGAAACACTTGCTAAATCAGGAAGGCAGGTACTTCCTTGCAATTGTAGGGTGCAGGGAACGGGGTACCATCTAGTGGGGACTCTTGGTACTGCATCTAGGGGAGTGCCAGCTACATACTCCGCCCTGAGCTGGTGGAGGGCTAGCAACTGCATGTCCCCCTTGCCGCCACGTTCCCGCCCTTGGCAGAAATCCGCCAGTGTAGTGCCTGAGGTCGCTTATGGCCCGCTACTTTTGGCGTGGGGGCGAGATCGACTCTCGTTTCTCGCTTCTCCAGACGATGAGATCCCTCTAAGATCCCTCTAAGATCCTTCTTTCGTCGATTCGATGAAACTCGAAAGCTCTGCCCGTTCCGTGTGCGATGGAATTCCGTCGTTGTTGTCGGGAAAGGACGGACCGGAACGCGTCAAGCCCAGTTGGCCGCGACGTTACGATTTGTCTCGAGGAATGCGATGGAATGAAAAATCTCAGAAATAAATCGTCCCTTAGACCGGGAATATGCTAATTATGCTAAGTGCTAATTATGGACCGGCAATCGAGAAACACTGTTCATTAGTCATTGCGATTCCTTTGCAACTTACCCGTGACCGAATGAAGCGCTGCTATCGGCAACGGCGTAAATCACGCGTCGAAGATTTTTACCCACATTTTGACCGATATGAAGTACTCTTTTGCAGTACTTAAAAGGACCGAAAGTCCCGCCTCAGTCGAGGTTATCGACCCCCTAATTTTTCGGAATCGGCATCTTCGATTTCGCCCACGTGAATTTCAAGTACTTTCCAGTACCACCCCACTCTTCGTAGCGCCGGAAGCCACACTCCGTGCCGTACCTCTCACGGATTCGTCGAAAGTACCTTTCGATACTGGCGTGACCAAGTATGAATGGCGTTCCACACTCGAGACGCGGAAAATGTGCCCCCAGCAGCGAGACGAGCCAGTCGGGATCGGATCGGTCTCTTTCGAGTACCCCGAAGAGCCACTTCTACGTACCTAGACTAGTACTATATCGTTGCGAACGAAGCTGCAACGCAGAGGACGAGAGGACCATCGACTTCGGAGTTAATTTATATTTAAAATCATTTATCATTTATATTTTTATGAGTACTGGAATCGGAAAAGGTCATTCTACGATTCGATCCCCGCTCAAGCGAATCGTAATTAAAACTTCATTTTCTCGATTAATCTTGGAAGCGCAAAAATCTTCTGCAATGAAGTTGGCTGAGTTTTGGCACGAAATTTTTTTTTTCCCCAGCCCTTGACAGAGGACATCCGGTGGTACTACCTGATCGAGCTCGGCCTGTACTTCTCGCTGATGGCGTCTCAGTTCTCCGACGTTCGTCGGAAGGATTTCGCCGTGAACCTGATCCACCACCTGGCGACGATCGTCCTCGTCACGTTCTCGTGGATCATCGGGGGGATCCGGATCGGGGCGATCACGCTTCTGCTTCACGATGCCTCCGATGGCATCCTCGAGGTGAGATCATCTTATAATCTTGGCTGCATCGCGAGACGGTGTTAAGGGCTCTCGCTTGTTTTTTCTTCGAGCGTGAATAGGAGCGCTATTTGGAGGGCTGATTAGCGCTCCTATTTTCGCGAGGGCAGACAGCCGTCTGCCATGCCGAGGTTGACAATGTGGAAATCGGTCTGGATTCCACTTCCCGGTCGTTCTTCTTCCGATCAGCTTTTTTCGATACTTGCTAGCTGGCGAAACTGTGCCACTACTTGAAACTGAAGTGGCTGACCTCGCGGCTCTTCATCGTCTTCACGAGCGTTTGGATGGTGACCCGCGTTTACATCTACCCGATGCACATCGTCCTGCCGTGAGTCGAGGCTCTCGTCCTCCTTCCGTGCGGGTGCGCGGCGGGGCCCCGACTGCGTCTCGTTTCGTGCCGGCAGGATGCAGATGGCGCTGGTGGACGAGTGGGAGGAGAGGTGGCGGGGGAACCTCTCGTGTCCGTTCATGATGCTCCTGCTGTGGAGTCTCTTCTTTCTGCACGTTTACTGGACCTATTGCATCTTCAAGGTCATCATCAGGCGACTCGGGGGGAAGGTGAGTGCTATCGTCTGAGCACGAACACGGCAGCGGAAGTCGTCGTTTCTTCATGTCTCTTATCGAACGGGAGACTATCTTTCCCTCTCTGCGAGTGGCTTATATAATGCAGTGGCGCGCATGCCCTGATGGCATCAGATTAACGCCGTCCCGGCGCTGCTGCGATTTTGGACTGGTGATATTCATTTAGAAGGGAAATAGGATACGGTTTGCGGCTGGGGAGAATGGACCACTCATTGGGAACCCTAATGAATTCTTTTTAATCTGTCTAAACGGAGAACTACGAGAAAACATGAAGGACGTGGATAGGTTATTTTTTCCTCATGAAAAACTAGACAGTAGATATGGAATTACCTTGCAATAAATCACCATAAACGCTTTTAAGGAAATCATAAAGCACTTCCTCTGATTTGAACAACACCTGACACGTGCGTTAACCTGATACCATCAGGTAAACGCACGGTAGAAATTCAGAAAGGTAGCTTCGCTTGCGCGACCGAAAATGGTGAGATGGCGATCGACGCTGGAAGGCTACGAGCAGTGGCGGCTCGTGATATTTAGCGCTAGTGGTTCGTCTATGGAGAGGGGGTAGGCAGCGCCCACCCCTGCCTACCCCCTCTCCATAGACGAACCACTAGCGCTAAATATTACGAGCCGCCACTGGCTACGAGGAGTTGGAATTGAGGATTAGACTTTTGTCAGTGCCCTTGGCTGGGCCATACGAAGCCCTCTTACACAATTTCCACCAAAGTATGCGAATGGTTGAATGGCAACCATCTCATATTTCGATTAAATTAAATGAATTAAATTTGGCATGCAGAGGGATCATGATGAGGATAGCTCATACCCAAAAATCGTAGGTCGCTGCGACAAAAGAAGGGTGAGGTACAGCCCAGTTTAAAATCCCAACTGGAATCTTCCAGCTGGGCCAAATCTGTAAATTCGGACCATTTCCAGCTGGCAAAGAGCAAAATAGTAGGTACCAATTGTTTCTTAGCTGGAATTTTTCAACTGGACTGCAGCTGGTTTTAATAGCTGTTTCCAACTGGAAAATTTCCAGTTGGAATTTTATAAAGAGGACCCTACAACTGGAATGTAGCAAAATATACAGTTGAAAATCAGCTGTTCCTGTAGACAGACCTCTGCCAAAAATATTCAACAAAAATATTCTCATTCAGTTAGTGATAAAGCAATTAGGAACAAATCTGGAGATGACTATTGTTACCCAGTTGGAATGGGTCCGAATTTCCAGCTGGAGTCCAGCTGGAAATTATAGCTGTTTCCAGCCGGGATTTTCAACTGGGAGGATTCAAAATATCACTGAGTCAAAAGCTTCCATCGTTTCGACTTGCCCATGTTATTATTGACTCGATCGGGAAACCTTTGATTTGCAAGAAACGACCAACTCATCCAATTTCAAACTGGAAAAATTATGCTAGAAATCGGAGCGCCTCAAACTCGCTTGGTTTATTGGCCCACGAATGAATGGACTCGCTCCTTCCGAATTTGACGCAGGTGTCATAATGCTAACACAGATGATTGTGGGAGATTTTCTAAATATCAGCAGCTTCCGAGTAAAAATTTTGGCTTGGAAATTAAGACGCTAATTATCTTAGCATACCTTTATTTTATTTTGTTATTGTTTTAATTTCTCTTTTAGGTGAGGAGCAAGAAAAATAGCATCCGAGGATTAGCGGTCATTTTATGCCTATTTGATTAATTTGAAGCCCCATTATCTTGACCCCCGTTTGCTCTGGACTACTTTCGGCTGCACACTTTTCTCTGAATCCATAATTTCACAAGTTCAATCGAAATTTGAAGCGATCGAGCACCGACCATTGACACACTGATGGAGGAATGATCCGCCTGTAAATAGCGTAAGATGGCTTAGTATGGCTTAGCATGGCTTAGTATGGCTTCGTATGGCTTAGCCGAGGCTACTGACAAAAGCCTAACCCTCACTCCAGCACCTCGTAGCCTTCCAATGCCGATCGCTTATCAAACTTACCATTTTTGGTTGCACATTTGAAGCTACCTTTCTTCGACTATTAAATTTTCTCCATGAGACATGACGGAAACGTACGCGTTTAGAGCCAGCTGAGGTCCCGGAATAGCTTCGGATAAGATATCATGTGGCCCTGAATGTCTGTTTGAAGTTTGTCGATAAACGTGACCCGACGTTTGATTTCACTGGACTCCAGCGACCAATACCGGAGCATAATCTGTACAAATGTACCACCTTCCGAATATCGGGAATGGTTTTCGTCTTGCAAGGACTTTCATTTTGTGCCCTGGAGCCTCGGGAGATCTTACTGGCTGCGGCAATGCCATAGTTACAATAGGGAATTGGTTTTAAATTAAACTTCTGCCAGTAGGTGATGCCAAGTGAGCAATGACGTCGAGTAGAAGCACGCGAAGATGTCCCTGTTCGATCTCGTGCAGCATTCAATCGCCTGACAATACACGAGACAATCGTATCCTTAAGGAAGTCATGCGACGACCCCGATTACCAAATGATCCTCGTAAAACTCGCCTCGATCACCGACTCTTTCGGGTCGGGTCGCCTTGCGTGTGGAGGAAACTGCCAAACCGAGTCTCTCCTCTTTCATGCGTCGTCGAGAAGCCGTTCTTCCTTTTAATGGCATTATAAAGTGATGATCGGTCCTTGTCGATCGATCGATCGATCCGAGTAGGACCGATCTAAGTTCTTCAGTCTCGGAAAATCCAGCGATTCAAAATGAGCCGATCGGATAATCGAATTGCCCGAATGGCCGCTTCACCTGCTTGCCGACTGGTGAAAGAAACTGCGGAGAAAAATCTCTTCGAGCGGGGAACTGGGAACTTTTGGGTTCGATTCTTCGGGAAAAGTCGGACAATTCGGCGCCCAAGAATTTGAGGGTTGGTAAATCCTGGCGAATCAGGACAAATATTTCGTCATTCGGCTGCTGAGTCTTGGGAATTATCACGCCAATATCGTGGTTGAATTGCGGCAAACATTATGCAGGGCTGGGTTTTGCAATTGCTTCAGGAGTTGGCGAAAAACATCTTATGAAATGAGCCATCAAATGTAAGAGGCAGGCGCTCAAGCTCACTTTCACATTTTTTTAGTTTCAACACGTCATCCATGTTGACATAATACAAAAAGTGCTTTCTTTGTCATGTGTTGGTAAAATGATCACAAATTCGTGATTGAGAATTGTAAAGATGTGAAAAGATTGCGAATAAATCTGAGGCACCGTTTAAGTTGACAGGGAAGTTGTCGCCTTAAGTATAGGGAATCTTACAGCAATGCAGCCTCAAAGCCTGAAGAACGGGACATTCAAAGCGCCTCTCACTTTTATCTCGAAAAAAAAATCCCCCTTTTTTCCTTCAATCGAAAAACATCGAAGCCAACCCCTGACCCCCTTTGACCTTTCCAGAGTCTGAAGGACGTGCGGAGCGACACCGAAGAGTCCGAGGACGAAGCCAAGAAGCACGGTTGAAAGCGCCCCAGTCTGTGTTCCGTCATTGAATCTCCCACTCGTAGGATTCGGAATTACAGCCCTCAAGTCTTTAATCCCCCCGTCCCTCACATGAAGTCGTTCATCCGATGGTATATTTCCTTGCAATGCCGAATTGAAGGCAGATTTCCCTCTCGTAACCACCTTCATGATACATGGTAAGCAGACACGAGGATGCAACTTAAACTTATTACTCTTTATTTCTTATGCTGAGGAACGTGGGTGTGGGAATATATCATTTTTGACCTGAAATCAAACTCCATGCGTTTTCTTGTGATCGCTCCGCAGTTCTCCAATGAACGTGTGTAGAGAGCTTTAAACTTTCTAATGTATGAATCTCCTTCCGGACAGTTCATCGCAGTTCGTTCGCAATGTCTCGGTGGTGAGAGGCGCGAAAATGAGTCGAAGTAGAGACTCGTTGTCGAACATTGAGGAACAACGATTTGAATCCATTTTTTAACCTCTCAGTTTCACCTCAGTCCCGTCATCGTCTCGGTCGACTACGACTACAACGCGACTGGGGCGATGGAGCGACTGCAGTTGAACCTCAACTGAACGCTGAAGTTGAAATCATCAAAGCCGGTGCAACCAATCGGCCTCGATAAAAATGAATGACTTTCAAGCGTTTTGGGCAGATAAAAAAATTCGTTTAATTTAATTTAAAATATTGGCACCATGATGGGAGTATACCCCTTGGGGATCGCTTTGTAAGTCGTTTCATCTCGCAAGTCCGGTAGGACGGATTCTCGTGGCTGCCAGGATCCGATCCAAAATAAATTGTAGCCTTTTTCTGCTGAGGACAAGGAGGAAGAAGTTATGTCATGGAAGAGCCGGCTTAAAGTTCGAATAAAAAAAATCTCACAAATTCTCTCGACAACTTCATGGTTTGTCTTCGCAAAATCGTGCGTAATTTCTGTAATTCCCATGCCGGCAAGTTCCAGAGAGCCGCATCCTCGAAAGATGCTGTGAAGCGGAGGAAGTTCAGGGCGTTCCAAAGATCATCACTGGAAATTCTGCAATGTGACCATCGAAAATCGTGAACAACGGACGCAACAGCACATGCTCCGAACTCCAGCCTGCCAGTCCATTAGATACCACTAGAGAGGCGAAGAACCATTCTGACAGCATGAAAACTTCAAATTAAAGCCAAAGGAAAATGACGATTACTTTGAATAGCTAGAGTTTGGTACTTTTTGTTTTGATGCCGTTAAGCGCCAGCTAACATGCCAACCGTGACAATTCGCGACCGCATTCCCATCAGTCATAATGATTTCAGGCTGGGCATAAACAATAGTGGTTCGAGAATCTGTTAAAATTCCAATGAAGTGCGACTTTATTCATAGGAGATAACCTCTCGCCGTCATGTTTGCACCATAGGTATGACACGTCCAATTTTGAGGCCTGGAGCTATCATATGTGGTATGTCCATAGCACTTTCAAAATCTGCAGACTGAAAGTGTAAATGGTAATACGAAATCATTTGCAAATCAATATGCTCGCGGCAGGCATTCCAGGGGGAGAGGGGGAGGGGGTGGAGGCACTATTACATGTATCGGGAAAAGGCCCACTTTCGGGGAGCACTTGACAACAAGGGAAGACTAACCCTCTTATTATCCTCATTCAGCAACTAGGTCAAGGGAAAGATCTGAGGGAACTGCCAGATTAAACGTTTTTGGTACACATGGAACATTTTCAAGGGATGTTGGATTGCCCTTTCACCTCTCGCGTACCTCTAGCCGAGAATTCAAGTCGTCACTGGCATCGGGATAATCAAGTGCACTCGCAATTCGCGATGCATCTGCTCCTTCTCGAGATCTCCAGGACGACATGATGCTAATATCCAGGGGAGCAGCTGCTGTTATGATAGCTGAGCAACTTAAACGGACGTCCAAAAGGGGTAGAAAGCAGCCACTGAGCTGTTGGTATTTCATCTTCACATCTTTGACATCTCTTTTCTTCCAAGAAGGAGAATCCACAAATTGCCCTTCAGCCTGCCTAGGTCAAATAACTCTTCCCCTGTCGCCCTTCTTCGAGCGTGAATAGGAGCGCTATTTGGAGGGCTGATTAGCGCTCCTATTTTCGCGAGGGCAGACAGCCGTCTGCCATGCCGAGGTTGACAATGTGGAAATCGGTCTGGATTCCACTTCCCGGTTGGGGGGGGGGAAGGGGGGAGGGGAAGCCTGGTCAAAATGCATCCGCCTCTTCCCTCCCTTCCTCCCCTCTGCCCGAGAAGTTACTTGCCCCCCACTGTTCTTCTTAGCCCCCCCTTTGGCGAAACCCTGGCTACACTACTATTGCCTCCACTATCCATCTTCTTGTTCAGAGAAACAGGTTTTTTTTTTTCCTGGTGCATACAGACATACACACATCCTCAGGCAACAAACTGCCACCCCTGGTCATCGACCATTTCACATAGTTTGAGATCCATAGACGTCTGTACTACTGTAGCTTCTTCCCACTGCAACCCCCCTCACCGCTGAATCCTCCGCTAAACCCAATTTACACGATGTCTCGCCCTTAATTGCAACTGCAGATTTAGAATGTTTTAAGTTTTCAGGGTTAAAAAAAATCGCGAGTAAAAAAAAAATTTAACCGGATTCCCCAAATTCAAAACTGAAAACAACAGTTCAGTTGAATGGTTTCTCTGGCACCGGATTGGTTTGGCCATTGGGTGAACAGATGCAACTTGGCATAACTGGTTATAACCTGAAGAGCAAGAGGCAGTCCCCAGAAAGAGCACCCTGACAGCAGGAAACAGAAGTGTGTAGTTTTTCATAATACGCTAGATGTCAGGACAATTAACTCTCTCACAGTAGAGCACGCGGACCCCTTCTTTCCCTATGAGGCTCCCGTGTGTGCATTGCGCCCTGTTGAGTGGAGGGAGCCGGGGTTTCTGTTGCAGCTTCTCTTTTCAGTTTCTCCCCTCCAGCCCCTTTGTTATTCCTCGCTCTCCCGCTCCTACCCGCTTCCCCTTCCTCCCATCTTCGTTACTGATTCGTCGTGAATCTGTCGCACGAGTCATAACAAGTTCGCTTCTTTTGTGACCATGGGCGACAAGCATAAGCCTATCTGTGATGGACCAGTGCCTACCAACGTGGTCGGCGAAGAGGACAATTCATTGGAGCTGAGTCTTCGTCTCGGCTTGGAGAGAACCAGCGAGGATGAGTGTTATTACATGGATCTGGATCGTGCAATCGACTCAGACGTCGAGGAGATGTCCAAGAAACACATTCACACCTCGTCGAAAGAATGCATCTGTGTCCACCCACCGCCTCGCCGACTCAACACGGATGACTTCGGCGATGACAATGCCAGTGATTACGACTCGGGCGAAGGCCTCAGCAGTGCCAGCGCACCGTCTGGGTCGTGCCAAAGCACCCAAAATCGATTCAAAAATCGAGATCCCAAAGCCCGCATCTGCGCCTCGGTTTCTTCACCCTGGTCAGTGTTGTAGGCCTAACGTTAGGCTAGGTTTACGTAAAACTATGAAAACGATCTCATACGAATAATTTCTATGCGTGTAAGACCTGTAACCCGATGGGATCTGGGAGTTACTGCAGGCCGCACCGTAACAGTCGCATAATAGGTAAGAATATGTTGGACGAGAAGCAGCTAATTAAAGAAATAACTTTCTCTGCCATAATCAGTGGTAGGAGACTCAAAACTGCTAGGAAGAATTCGTGGCAGGGATAGGAACTCATATCATCCCCGTGTCAGATTTGAGGCGTCTACATCTGCAGTGGTGCAGAAAACCGAAGCGAGAGGAGAAGCAGATGCGGAGAACTCACTTCAAGTCTCGGATATTTACGTCCCTAAAATGCGAAAGATGAGTAATGCCCGGCATTCATTGATGCTTTTCCCCGCGAGTTTCCACCTCTGACGTCTCGTCAGCTTACAGTAGAGTGATATATAACCGGAGAAGGAAGCGTGGAATAGGAAGAATGCGTGGATCGTGCAATGTATCTTCCATGCTATGACTCCCGTCTCGAGCCAACCCTGAATTCCACGCCTGCTAATAACAACACGGCAAATTGCAAAGGAAAGGAAACGGATGCCGAGGTTTCCCCCTAGGGGTATCTCCAGTCTTCATCTCTCCCTTCGTCCATGAAGGCTCCGGATGAGGAAAGTCGTTCGGGAGGGGAATCCCTCCTCCCCTTTTTGTGGTTTATTTTTTTTTTTTTTTTTCCCCCTCCGTCTTCTTTTTCTCAGAGAAGACTCAGAGATAGGAGCTATCCAGCCAGAGTAAATGGAGCCTCGTAGCCATAAGTCATGGTGGAATGGGCCGGCGCTTTTGTGAAATTTCTTCTCCTTCACACATCGTCACATTGAAGATAGGTCACCGAATCGGGTTCTTTTCCTGCAGAAGGGTCAGATCGGAATGTAACACATAAACACGTGAGGTGAGACGCTAGGAAAAAGGAATTCGGTCCTCAAGAGGAATGCAATCTCTTAATCCCTTGGCTAATTGGACTTATAGAATGTATAGGATAGAGGATGTAGGATATTTGACAGTTTATAGGATGTACCCATCCCATTTGACGTTCAAGGCAACATGATTTCATTATGTTGAAAGCAAAAAAGCAAAGATTAATTATAGGGCTGAAAGGAAAAGTGATCTACATGCAAAAAAAGCTCGAGAAAATTCATAGTTGGTTTAACACTTGAGGAAACTTCATTCTCTCATTGAAAATGTAGTTTTCAATGATGATGTAAAAGAGATTCTGGTCCATCTATTCATACCACTTTTCCTCACTTTTAAGAAGACGGTCACTCTTTCCCTGTTGAGCTCGAGGACAGAATTTTTTTGCAGATGATTTTCAGACTAATTTTCCTTTCAGCCCTTTAATTTTGCTTGCAAGATCTTGCCTTCGAGAATCGCTTTCAATATATTTAACCTAGTGTTCATAGCTCAAGGTTCGGATTGAAATAATACATATTATTGCCCATTATGACGTCCTGTATCAAGGTCGAGCGTTTTTATTTAAACTGAATAATGATATAGTTTTGTGGGAGCGTATTCACCTACTGCCTAGTTGTTACGTTTAGCCTCCGTCGCTTGTGCATGCGAGGACTTGGCCTTCGCCCTACCCTCACCCTTGATGGTGGAACGTATTTTGGTGTTGGTAAATTTTCTTATTTACTTGCAAGACCTTGATCTAAATCGTTGACGTAAACCACAGATGGACGTAATCGCGAGATCTCTTCCTGGGGGGGGGGGACACCGCTCGCTTCCCCGACTTCGGCCGACACTTCATTTACAATTACTCTCTGCTCTCTTCCCCCCCAACAATTTACCCAATTACCAGTTACCCACGCCGCATTGAATCCCTTGCGTCTCCGATTTAGCCTACAATCTCTCGTGAGGAACAGTATCGAAAGCCTTTTCGAAATCTAATTAGACGACGTCGACTTCATTCTTTCTGTCACCCGATCGTAAAATTGGGTAAGCCGGTAAGACGATTTTGTCGTCTCCTCATGTCCGTGCCGAGATTCCGAGTTTCCCACCCGGAATAGTAAGATGTGATCCCGTGACATGCTCTTCATGGTCTTCCTCGGAATCCTCGTGAGACTTTCCGGCCTGCAATTTCCCGGATTGCACTCGGCCCCATTCGTAAAGATCGGTGCGGCCCTGGCTCATATCCAATTCTCAGGCATTTCTGCTAGGATATGATTCTTTGACGGGAGCTGGAATCCCATCGGGGGCCGGCTGCCTTTTCGGCCTTTAGTGGGCGCAAACCCGCCTTAAAGCCAGGCTCAGCGTGTCATGCCAGTATGCTCTTGATTGCCCCAATTAAGAGAGCGTCATACCCATTTCTGGCTCTTCTCGATTTAGAAGCGACTTAGCGTATCCTATCGGGTTCTCGGCTATCACCGAATGCCCTCACGATAAGCCATGATGAGACTCATGTGCCAGAGCAATGAGTGCGCGTAGTTCTTCCTCGCCATGAAGCTCGACGAAGTCCTCGATGGCAATATCTTCCCGGCATCGTCCATTCAAACTTTTAATGGAAATGGAGATTCTCAGATTTCCATTTTGGGTGATCAGGGGTCGTATTCTATTACTTTCTTAAGTGCGATTTTGCCCTTAGCAAAGTGCCTGGCTGGTACTTGCCCCATTCAAATGTATGGCCAAGGTTTAGCAATTTGCTTTACTTAAGTATACGTTTTTAATAGAATAACTAGAATTAGAATAATAATAATTCCATATCGCGACCAGATCTTAGTATTCAGTGTATAATTTCCTAATGGGTCTATTTATTTAGTGTTCGAACTTTTTGTGTATTCCGTTACATTTAAGACTACCAATTAATTGTTTGAAACTTTAATATCGAATTTGAAAGCTACTCAATTGTAATCGACCTTCACGTCTCGCTCCGAATACCAATTCCAATGCTACTGAATATTGCACTGTGTTGCCTGAAAACCAAAAATCGATCTTTTACGACTGACTTGACTTACTCTTTGGGGGGAAAAGTGGCATATCTTGTATTTTGCAAAAAGTGGAACAGGAGTGAAGGCAATGCTCCCGGAATAACGCCAAAGGAAGGCCTCATGAGATGAGTGAGGAATCTTTTCACGTTCTTACCATTTGATACTGAGAGGTTACTGTGATTCTGCACAGCCGTAATGGGTGCGGGGAATCGAGGTAACTCGAACGGACTTTTGGACATGGAGGCAGCGGGGAGAAGGATGTGCTTCTCTGCGTTTCTTTGGCGTTAGGGCACGACAAAGCGGGTATAAAAACACGCTAAAATGCTGGAAGATCGGGGTTGTTTGTTTCCCTCCGGAACTCCACTTTTCCCGCCCGGGTCCTCTGTCTCGTCCGTGAGCCGAGATGCTTCGAGGCGCAAGTCGAAGATCTGAATCGAAATAATCTCCTTGCAACCATGGCTTAACTCGTGCGAACATATGTCAGGGTGTCGGCTTACCGACGCGGGTCGGATTGGATCGGTCCATTCCGGACGGATTTGACCTGAAGCGGAGCCCTATCTAAAGAAGGGGCGAGAGCTAACACCATTTTCCTCTCTTTTTGCTCATTTTCCCGCCTTTATTTACTTTGGAAGAGCAAATAGAAGTAAACATCAGAGTAATTTTCCCTCCTTATTCATTCTCATCTGAGGTAAAAGGGAGGGAAACTGGAGTCGACCCTCTCTTTATTTCTAAAAGCCGTGTCTTACAGATCTGCCCTTTGCCGGACGGCGGCTTGTTTGTGAGAGATCCATGTCTGTGGGAAAATTCCTCGACCGAGCGAGAAAAAAAAACCTGGAACCCTGTGAGATCAAGGCTGCTTCAGTGTACAAGGTCGCATTGAGAACTGGGAGGTATACGAGGGTGGATCGGAGAGTTAAAACATTTTAGACCAGCTTGTGCGCAGTATACTGTAGGAACGTAAGATGTTGGATTTTATTTTTCCTAACAGATACACTTTGTCCCCTGGTCTATGAACTCCATGATTCCCGGATCATAGAAGACTTTTGGTCTGCCCCGTGGCCACTCTTGCGCCACCTGTTCACCTCGTCGTTAAACGGTGCACATGGACAAGACCTACGAGCAAAGTTTTTTGAGGAACAGAACCCGACAACTCTTTCTGCATATACTGACTCTTCATTTGCGAAAATACATCTGATTGAGTCAAAAGTCAAGGGAACTGGATTCAAGGCTATGGGCAGGTTCTCTCGTACAGATGTGGAGACATGGGCTGCGGTGCTTGCCGATCGCTGAAAGAAATTTCCAGCTTTGGGACAAGCTTCGCTGGTTTAGTTTGTTGATTTCTTGCTGGATGCGTAGGGGAAAATATAACTGCCAATCGGTTGAAGCTTTTAATCGCATTGAATTTCAAAACCTGTTCAATCTGTTAGTCAATCAATTAATCGGCCCATAAGCCCAGCCACTCTCAAAGTCTGGAAAGGGAACCATATCCATGAATGGAACGACTACGAGCATGTCCAATAATAGAAGCAAGTAAATACAAGGGGAGCTTCCCCTTCTTCCAAAATAAATAAATAAATAAATAAATCTCTGCAGCTGAGGCTTGAACGCAAAGCTGGTCAGTCGATTAGCGAGCCGCCTTTAAATTTACCTTCATAGATGGAAGAGCTGAAATACTGGGTGTGGCGAAAAAAATGCGCTGCTGTTGGATTCTTCTTTTCCGAAATTCGGTCGAAGCTACAGCTTCGTAATTTCCAGCAGTTACGCATCTGAGTTCGTACATATTGCCTCTAATGAGAATATTTTAATGAATATTGCTAATATGATATGATATAGCTTGTTTAGTCGCAAAAGCAATTTGAAGTTAGCGAGTAAAATATCCATGCGAGTCCAAGGAGACTGAAATTGATGCTTCCTTGCGCCTGGACGACAGCTTCGAGCCACAGTTTCAGTTGAAGAATAGCTTTGTGTGAAGCTTTCATCCAAAAAACTCTTTATAGTATGGCTCTGTCTGCTTAAGATGACAACATGATCAAAACTAATGGATGCGCAAAACCATTCAAGCGTACTGGCTTCCCTCTTCCGGCGAGAGACTAACGGGTAGGGGATCCCGAAATATTTCAGTCGCTATCTTCCAAGTGCTTCTATGGCTAAACCACTTGGGGGTGGGGGGGAAATCTGACAATTTTTTTCCCCGGAAGACAAGACGTAGATGCATATATCCTGGAACGTGCGTACCTGTGACAACAACCGATTTCCAGTTTCCAGTTACAGCAATTCAAATAGCGGCGCGTTTTTTTCTTCTCACCCTCTCATTAGACATCCGTACCAATACTATGAGGGCGACCGCAAGCCAGGATTTTACACCGCACGGCGTGTGGGACTTGATGGATGAGGGAGGAGAGGGGGGAGGGGGGCATTTTCCCAAGACTGGACTGCCTCTCCTTCAGTGGGCACACTGTTCGTGGGTCTCTCTGTCCAGGTGTCCTCTTCGTTGCCTTCTCTCCTGCAGATTCGCATTTTGGGGCACGATCCGACACGATTTTGTACCAAAGGAAGAGTTTTTCTTGTATATTATTTCCTTCATTTCTTCGATCACTTTCAGAGGAGTTAGGTGTATTTCATGGACGGTATTTTGGAAACTACTACGTATTGGAATGGCTACGTTTTTGCAAAATAATGTCCATAGGTACTTCGTCGGATCTGATCTCCTACGTAGCCGGAGAGAGAAGCGCATAATTCCTCATTCCGCAAGGTATTTTCATGCACCTAGTATGTAAGTGATGTGTATCAGCTGGCACTCCATTTGCAGCTATATGGTCCGCCAGTGTAACTTTCTTAGACGCTCCAAAACCAAGCCGAAAGGCAGTAACGACCTTCAGGTGACTCCATCGCTTACAATTAGGATTGTGAAACTTATGCATTCAAAATGTATTATTCCTGTGGTAGCAGAAGCTGGAATGCCAGAAAGTTTTGCAACGGAAATTGTGCTTGTAGAGAGAAGAAAAACGAAACAATGCGAGTAGTTAGGATTGAAAGTCTGGGGAAACGTGTTCACGACAGATCCTCCATCATTAGAGCCTCATTTCATTCGTATAAGTGCCGAAGGAACATTGGCGCATTCACTTCCGAAGAAGTGGAGATGATAAAGAAGGAGTCGTGAAAGAAGTGCCAAGTTTAGAACTATCCCTTTTCAGCGAAATTCTGTGGCCTTCCAGCAATTATGCCTATTCACACACCACAAAGGATTCGCATTAGCATGGGTTGATGAGCATAGGAAGAGGGAAACGGGCCAACCGATGAGCCGAGGGAGAGCCAAACAGCTCTTAATCTAGCTTTCCTGGCCTGCCGGAACGAATTCGGGTTTTCCACCGGCTGGCGTTTATATTGACTTGCCTGCTTTATATTCCATTTCATTTTATCCACTTTGGCTCGAGTGCGGGAGAGAGATATGAAAAGGAACATACTTGAAAATGCGAGACCGAAAGGAGAATCGGGCTCGGCAGGTGATCCGGTGAATCGAATTTTGCAAGTCAAAAACTTCACCCACGAAGGTTTCCATTTCCTTCTTCGGTTAGAAGATGAAGTGATAGAAGTCGAGAGAAGCGTAGAGAAAAAAAAAGAATGGGTTCATTGCGATCGGCGCTCGACGCTCCCATCTCTTTTGTAGACAAATTTTTTTCTCGTGAGCAAATGACATTCTCCATATTAAAAAAAAAATTCCATTTTTGTGGTGGGAATTATTCTTAGTCTATTAAGGTCACCAATGGATGATGCGAGTGTGACCTAGTGAGTGGAAGCGTTTTCCGGGAAGAATGCTTCCCACTGCTCACGAAAGAGTTAACATGGATGCGTATGGCGGTGATGCGGTAAGAATGAAAGATGAACTTTTTGCTGCACTGTGCCGATTCTTTTCATTGCAGAGAAAGGCGAGTAGGGGTCGACCTATTAGATCGGGGATCGGTCCTGGAGACCGTTAACCTGATAATTGCGTTAATCTGACAAGAAAAGTGTTCCGTACGTTCGTCCTCAGCTAAGCGCTGGATTAGTGGAGGCACCCTGGATCCAAAGAGAGAAAGCAGAATGTCCTCCGCGGTTGCGCTCGTCGTCAGGGATGGTTACAACTCTTGAAGAGAGGGGAAGAAAGAATCAAGTTGGAAAGAAGGGCGATGTCGAAAAGCAGGGAAAGAGGGGAATGTCGTCATTTGATCATTAGACATATTATCCTAGAAGAAGGTAAACTTCCAACACTGTTAGGGGTCTATCCTTGTTTTGTGGTCTGTTTGGGTTTCGCTGTGAAGTCTCAGTGAAAACTAGGTACATCCTTCTGTCCCAGATTGAGAGAGTTCTCTAACCTAGGCTCAATTTGGACTCGGGAAAAGTGAACTGAATATGCATAGTGGAAGTTGCCCTAAGTTCGATAGGCTTGCCGATCCGCTTGAGTTGCACCCTTCTCTCAAGGCTGCATGCAACACAATGTTGCCTACTTATGCATCGTCGTCTGCTACAGATCTCGAGGGATTGCCAGGCGAGGGCGCAGGTGGATCTCGTTCATGCAATTACTGTACAGAGAGAGCGAGATCACGCAGGGGGAATGCGATGTGCCCAAGTTTGATAGCGGCTTCCTTAGTTCGATACCCCTTGATCCTAATTACGACATCGCTTGTTTTTTTTTCATTTTGGCCTTAGCAATTAGAATGGGCAGTGACTAGAGGTAGGGTTGAGCCGTAACTGCGCATCATAACCCAAATCAGATCCAACAGTCTGTCGGCGTGATGTTAAGAAGGAATTAACAAGTTTGGAAGAAACCAGAAGAGGAGTCACGCCCAGAAATATATCTACATGAGTTGGAAGTAGAGAAGAAGGTGAAAGATGAGTCAGTTTTCCTGGATATATTCGTTTTTTTTTTCATGTTCCCTTCAAGGTCACATTGACGCGATGCGAGGATCTGAAGATATATTTGACAGACACGATTTGTTCATAAACATCCACGACTTGGCAGAAAACAATTAATGTTAGAGGTTCGTGGCTTTCTGCTCCTCTATCCATCGGATTTAATAACAGAGGGAAAACGTATCGGTATTATTTGCACCCAGTGGAGAGTTTTGAACGTATGCAGTCTGCGTCAATTAGTTTTCCTTATCCACTCCAGGAAAGAGAAAAAGACATTGGCTGGGTTAGTTTCAGCACAGGTGACGTCAGAACTGGTTTGTGCAATTGAATTACTGATGACATTTCAATCGCTTTAAGGCCTCTGCTTTACTGGATGAAGATGAAGACTACATGGATGAAGTTCTGAAGAGCTTAAACTTAAAGCCTTAAATACACAAGTATTTAAGGCACCCTGAAAGCGTAGCTTCGTGTCTGACTATTTTGGTTGTCATACAGTAGGTGACTGTAAATTCTATCCAAGAACGACGGACAAGAAATGCGTCTAAAGTCAATGTTAACTTATTGATCAGTTGCGTTTCATTTAATTTCTTAGTTTCCCATGGTGTTCGTAGAATTATCTGGCATTTTCTCGAGTTTCCTAATTTTTTCCAGTGTGTTCCTAATTTCGCGAAAGGTGCGACACCATGTCAAAATTAAGAATGCAATGGGGATGCGTTCCTGAGTTGAAACTTATTGTCTTGGATCTCTGTTAATAACTCGTGAAAGGCCCTCGAGTCATTGTCACATGACACTACAATAACCGCTTGAGAAGCGCACTGACGCGGTTAAGTCACACGAGTTACCGAGAAAAATATTAGGCGTGTCGCGGAGGTTGCTCGAACGACAGAGAGGACTGTACTAACTGGGACTCCACGACCCCAGCTCAGGGGATGGGGGGTACTAAACGAGTCCCTGGCTTTATTTGCTGCGTCATTTCCATATCGCCTTCGTCAACACGACGCAATTGGATGTGGTTGGCCATTATTGTAACCTTCGTGAGCCCCTGTGAGGTGGCTTCAGCCTTACGGGTCAGCTCAATCGCAGGTATGACTGAGAATCATCTGAAACAGTTATATTAATTCCTCTACGTGCGCAAATAATGCTCATACTGAATGTCTCAATATCCTGAATAACGATGAATTCGAGTTTCTGCAAAAAAAATCTCTCTTGATCCAACTCATGACATGAAAATGAAATTCGTCAAATCGAAACAGACAACACGGGCACTTGCATAAACTTCTGCATAACTTGCATAACTACTCGAGTTACATGATGGATTTACTGATCCAAGTTCTGATAATTACGCTTAAATGATCGGTTTCAACACCGACGGGATCCTTTACCGAAACCGGATCCCCTGTGGTGACAACAGGCTAAGAGGGTAAAGGCCGATCCGGCGCCATGAGAAGGTCTGGGGAACGATTGAAAGCACGTGCGGGAGAACTCAAGGGCTCACTTCTTCTTTCAGGGTCTGCATTGTGCAGAGATTTCTCTTGTAACAGATGGCCGGCACCGGTTGACTCTACGCCTCCGTTCAGAAACGTTCTCTTTCAACTGCTTTTACCGTGCCAGAGAGAACATTTCGGATAAAGTACTGGTAACGTATATAACTTGGGTACATATTCCTCACTCGACCGTTTCGTTTAATTATATGATGAACTATGGTGTGTCCCAAACCGAGGTACACCTCATCGATCTCGTTACTTTTGGGCAATATTTTTCTTCCCCAACCCCCTTAAGTGCGACAATTGCCAGCAATCGAATTCTAAATGGAACAATACTAGTGCATGGATCCTGTACCTCATCGATTCTCCAAATTTCGCCCGGGGAATTCATCTTCAATTTTGCAGCTTGATTGGATGCTTGCAAGCGGAGATCCATTTTTTTTTACAATTGTTTGAGAAGCCTGGCTCTCCATGCCTTTTTTTCTGTAGGCGCCAAGGGTTTCTCATGATTGGCTCGGCTTAAGTGTCGAGGGAGCTCATCTCAAGTAGTGGAGAGGCAGTTGCTGTCAAGCTCTTATTCTCTCGGCAATTAGAATTAACAGAGATGAAAATTTAAATCATGTGACGTTAAGACTCTTGTCTCGTAACTCATAAAGGGATTCCATCGCTCCAAGTTGAAAACCCAGAGCCGTCGGAGTTCCAGATGAACTACTGAGAAACGATAGTGTACGTCGTGTCGTTGGAGGTTGCTTTGCTCGGGTAAGGAAAATGCTTTCCAATATTGACTCCAGGGTCGAGGACTGAGACCTTCGATTATGAAAAACTGTTAAAAGTATAAAGGGGGCAATATATTTCTGCCGACTGTGAAAAAGGGTTAGGAAAGGAATCGTGCCAGTTGAATCATTCGCTTCCAGACCACTGGACCACAAATTCGTTTTGATCTGCCGGAGACAAAATTGGAATATATTTCTTTTGCTCTGAAATGAGATATTTCATGTCTCATTCCTGAGACTCTCTGCCTACAAAGCCATGTCCACAACAGAGTAGTCCGGCAAGACATTAAAATTCCAATTAAACGATGCAACCTTGACACATGACAGAACGAGAACATCCTTCAGCTGCCATGTGTGTACGTTTCATGCCATTTCGATACATGTCTCGTCACAAAGACCCTACCACTGAAAATTAAAGAGAGAGGGGCTCACGAGTGCCTCTTGATTGGATGAAGAGTGAGGAGGAGGGCCTGAGAGGATATTCCGCTCATCAAGCTCCAGTCGCTCAGTGTGAGAGTGATGTCAGGGCTTGTCGTGTCGAATTTGAGAATGTCTTCTCCTCAGTGGACTAAAGGGAAGCATAAGAAGAGAGTTGTGCTTGATCTGAACGTGCAAGACTCGCCGACGCCGTCCATCTCTCGGCGCCGGAGTATCGTGGACGTGGTCCGAAAGTGAGTTCTTCACTCTCGCCTCGTCCCATGATCTGGCCGTTTGTCGAGTGGCAGAGGCGATCGGGTTATAGATTCAACTTGTCCCGCGAGCACGAGAGATCAAGTTACGGGTGAAATGGGATCTTTACGCGCTTGTGTTTCGAGGGGAGGAAGGGATTGCAACCCGCCAGAGACGGGGAGGAGACAGAGAGGCACTCGGATGGCAGCGGACATCCATCCCTCCAATCAGGCCACTCCTGCTTCCTCTGTTGGCGCTGCCTTATTTTCTCCCTTGATCATTTACCTTGTCATCATCGTATAAAGTTTTCAAGCGAAACTCCATTTTGTCCACACCTAGTGCAACGGTTGTGCCTAATTTCTATCCGCAAGTTGCCCCTTGCTTAGGAAAAATTTTTGGAACGTGAAACCTTACCAAAAAAATCATTTTATCGACGATTAACCAATGAACGCTCCAATGCTGCCCAATGCGGACAGCGAGCTCCCATCCTCCAGACCGCAGACTATGGTGACTATTTGTCCCGCGTTTCCCAGAAAGCCTCGAATTTTTTCAACCTTCTGTCCGTAATAATTTTGAGCCAAGATTCCAAATAATTTATGCTGAGATTTTCTGGTCTTACCCAGAAATTGACCGTCATTTGTGCTCCCTAAAGGTCGATTTTTTTCTCATTTATAATCAATGAATATTGATAATAATAGTTTTGCATGACGAAAGCGTCAGGGTCACTGCGAGAGACGTCTATAAACCTAAATTATTCGGACTGGATTCTAGGGAGCCTGCGACGACGCAAAAGTCACGAGTTGTGTTCGTGCCCGATGCACGTGAAAGAAAAAACCAAAGCAATTAATTAAATACCGGGCAGAGTGGGAACGCCACTTTTTTTTTTATCCTGCTGCAAGAATGTCTGCTAAGTTTCCCAGCTTGCTAAAACGGCTTTTCCATTGGGCCATTGGATTGATTAAATATGGCGCATATTTTTATCCGACAGAATTCGCGTGAAATGTTCTCGAAACGGAATTGACGTCTAACTTCTCCGAAAGAGCCTCAGGTGCAAGGCAAAGTTTCATATCCTTGCGCCGGGAATTCATTTGATATGCCTTGAATTATAACTGTTGTCAATGGTCGCTCATCGATTCAAATCTGATGCGTTCGGTGGGTGAAACTAGCTTAAGAAATTTCAAGTGTCCAGAAACACAGGCCTCCGTCCAAAATCTTGCAATGTCTTCTCTATGATTCCCGTAGCTGTCAGGTGGTCAACCTACCTCAGACCCTCCCCATTTACGAACTGTTCTGACATCTTTCCCTTTCCCCCATCTCCTACGTTCATCCCTATGGCAATGATGGTCTCTGCAATGAAGAAGTTCCAAAGGTCCCCCTTCCCCTAAAAATCCCCTCCTCAATTGAGTCGCACCTCCCCCCCCTTTCCGATCAACAAGTTTCATGGCTAATCCTTCCCATAGAAATATCCAAAATCCGACTTTATATGGTAATGAATGCCACCGCTCGCGCAGGAATTTAGCCTTCGGGCCGCCAGACCGCTAGGACATCAGTTAAATGGACTTTCCCATCTAATAATTGAGCACCCCTGCTCTAAACAGAAACTCATATTTTCTTGATTGCGACTCCATACCTGCCAATATTATGAATTTTCTCACAAAAATCTCCCTCGTTTTTGAGAATTTTGGGAATAATGAACTATCTACACATCCAAGGGATTGAAACCTTACTTCCCCCTTTCGCTTAGATGAAGCGAGTGAGTGGAACAGGAAAAAACATTGCAGACAACCCGAGTAAGCCCGCCCTTAATAAGAAGTGTCTCCTGCATGAATCTGCCTCTGAGTCCTCTCCAACGTCTTTAACCCTTTGAGCCCTCACCACCGCTTTACCGGTGGTAGAGAGAAATGACGTATTGCCTGATTGGCACACAAAGAAAGAATTCTGGCGTTAAAATGAAGGTACGTCATCCTGCTATTTGCATGCAAAGCATCAATCTCATCTCTTTTATTACAACTATGATATTTGCACAAACATTGTATACCCATTATTAGCAAATTTTGGCCCAGGAGCTCAGGCAGAAGGCTCAAAATTGCTCAGGAACTCAGGGCTCAAAGGGTTAAAGCCCTTTTGTATGTGGAAGTCTCCAAAATTGAACTCAATATTCTAAATGAGGTTTTAACCAATCCCCCAGACAACGGATGAACCCGCGACGATCGATCCCCCTCCCCTGTATGTCTCTCTCAACTGGCCTTCCCCAGATTTTCCTAGTCATTCTTGAGAATGTGCCTCTTCCATGAGCCAACGGGCATTTCGCTCAAGAAGATTGAGCCTTCCAGCAGGACTCTGCGTCGTCCCAGAAGGCAAAAACCACTCGAAATTGGTGCTGAGCTAACCTGCCAGGATTTGAATGGCCGCCTAATGCACCGGATCTCAACCCGTTGGATTTTTCTGTTCAGAGTATTCTTGAAGCAAAGGCCTAAACTACACAAAAATATGGAATCGCTCAAGAGATCCTAACAGGCTGCCTGGACTGAAATAGACGACGATATGCTGCGAAACAATGTGGAAAAATTTTCGAAGCTCTTTAAGTCTCGTATCAAAGCAAAATGAGGATAAATGGAAAAGTTTTTTTTTTTTTTAAACAAAAGTTATGTTCTACTAGATAATTGTGTAAAGTTTGTTTCAATCGGATTAGTAGAGGGTAAAGTATCCTTGTTTATATTTGCTGCATTTCTTTTTGGTCACCGTGTACAGGGTGGCCGGAAAGTTTGGAGACTCCCAAAAGTACCAACATCTTGATGCAATGAAGAGCAAGAAAATTTTTCTTTAACATCTTCGAAATAGCCCCCATTGGCAGCAACGACTTTTCTGAGGCGTTTTGGAAAATTTTCCTCGGTTTCTCACAGCTACAGGGAATTCGTTCCACGCCTTCAACGAAGCCGCCTTGAGACTGTCCAAATTTTTATGCCGGGTAGCGCTGACCTTTGCCTCCAGAAAGGACCAGAAAAGTCCATTGGATTTAAATCAGGGGAGCGGGAGAGCCAATCTTCTGGACCAATGAAACATTAACTTGAAATGCTAGGTGCTCGTTACTTTCCCCCGGTTTACCTTCGTTTCCCTTACCAGGTTCCACAAGTCAGCCGAAACGATCTCATAATTGATAGGCGACTGCTGGCACACCCTTACAAAACGTCCATCTGCATCCACCCAGCTGAACGACTAGGTGGATAAGAGGTGGATTTGGAACCAGATGGATGTCCCACCTGGTTATCTGAGCACGTGTATTTTGAGCCAGGTGGATTGTCCCCCCACCCCGGGGTGGATTTTGAACCAGGCGGACATCCCTCCAATAGTTGGATTCACGCCTAAAGGGACATCCACCTGGTTTCAAATCCACCTGGAATAAGGACTTTTTGAAAGGGCACGGTTCCAGACTCGACTGTCAGACCCCCGTGCCACGTATACTTGTGGATATCTTTGTGCTGAAAGAAAGTTTTGGTTGTGGTCAGTCCATTGCCAGAGCAAAAGTAAAACGACTTTCTACCATTCCCATTCAGCGTAGCTTCGAAACGTACTATAACCCCACTCCTCGTAGCTTCATTGTTCCCAACTCGCGCATCGAAGTCCCCCATCGTCTAAACGAGGCCGCCGTCCGGGATCCCTTCTAGAGCTCCATCTACTTCTTCGAGGAACGCGTCGTAGTCTGACTCGTAGTTCGGTCCGTGAACCTGAAGGCTGACAGGATCCCGATTCCCTCAAATCTGAGGCGGATCGGAGCGACTAGCTCGCCGATCGGTTTCCATTCGATCATGCCGTCTGCCAGCCAGGAGTTAATGGGCCTCTCCCGTCTGGACAAACATGGTTGGGTTTACTACGTTCCAGTAGGGGGTCCATCTGCGATGAAGAGCGATGGAACCCCTGCCTTTCTTTTCAGTCGACGCTAGACTGAGTACATCTATCTAGTCGATGTTTACTAGCCTCTTCCACGACTTCCGACTCACTTCCGAGTGTCAGCGCGTTCCAAGTCCCGATATCCTAATTCCGTTGCCTAAATCGTTTACCACTTCGTTCTTCTCCGGGTCCCATCGTGCCGAAAATACGCTATGGCCAGTGGTAGTGTAGGGCTAGGGATGGCAGGGAGAGGTGCGATTGAATGTCCTGGTATTGTGGAGGCACATCTGACCAGTAATCAGGAGCGTCCGCGTTCGATTCCCGGCCGTTCCCTGGTATTCCTTCGTCTTCTCATGCCATCCAACTCCTTCTTCTACAGGCCATCGACCTTACTGTAGGCCGACCGATAGATCTGGAGGAAGCATGACGGCGTCAAATGTACCCAAAACCAATGGATTGTCTGACCCCAGTATCCATCGTATCAAGTCACCCCGGAAGCATAATGACTATTACGGTCCTGCATGTCCTGGGCGATGACCGATCCAGTATGAAACTCCTTAGCCGAGCGTATCATGCAAGTTTTAGTTCGTCTTGATCACCCTCACAGAAGGGTGATCACCCCGTATCATGGTAAGATCTGGGACAATACGGCTTTCCGAATCACTGGGGTCTATCATCACGATGGAGACGCGAACCGCCCAGGTGCCTTCGCGCTTTCGCTCCTGTGCTAAAATGGCTTGAGAAAGATAAACAAGAATTTTAGGACGTTTGGAGAATACGAAGTAGTCGTTGGAGAGATTTTTGGCGAGTTATCTATCTCATTAACTCCAGAGAATCTCAAAGAGCAGCACGGTTTTTTTTTTTTTACTTCACCCGATATATTGGTTAAAGTCTTACAAAATGCTCTATATGGCTGAATGGTGGGAGGTCACCGAAAATGTCAATTTTCACAACTTTGAATTAAAATAAAACAATGTGGAATTCAGTAGAACGAGTTGCAACTTAGCGCATTCGTGGTCTTTCAGAGGTTAATAATTACCTCAATTAGGAAGCTAATCCCAAGTGTTGCACAGGGAAAATGTTGGGGGTTACAAATTCAAAAATGTGCTAAGCTTTGAAATTCGGCAGAAAAAGTTTAAACCTTGTTTGCAGAAGTAAAAATTACATAATCGGATTTCTCTTCTCGGAATGAATAAATGTGACATAGTAATCAAGTTCGTGTGGATGATAGTTTGTGTAATAAAAGAGTTTGAAGTTTGACTTAAAAGGGATCCCGGGGGCCTTTTTAAGAGGGAGATTCTAGAGAAAAAGGCCAGGATTTCTTTGGCGGTGTGGTTTTCCATTATTAAGAGCGTTTCATGCTTTGCATATCATGCGTCCTTAGCATGGATGCTTGGGCAGGTGGCAGCTGCACGCGTGCACACCCATGTCCACGTCCATCCAAGGATTTTCACAAAACTCAAAGCTTGCGTGTGGAAATTGGACGAGCTCAATTGTAAGCGCAACCCTCGGTTTTGTGAAACCCCTTGGATGTATGTGAACGTGCGTGTGCGTGTGCATTCCTGCCTGGGCATTCACGCAGGGACGCATGATTCGCGAAGTGTGAAACGCACTTTAGGGATGGACGACTATCACCGTGCTTCTTTTTTTCAAGATGGTCGAGCATAACTTTGGCTGTTTGACGCGGAATGACTTTTTTTTATAACCTTCAATCACCATTAGGATTGGCATTCTCTGAAATGCATTGCGTGACAGGCAGAGATGAGTAACAAACTTTTGAGAGGAAGATTTCCAAGAGATGTGGACCCAGTTATTTGAACCATCTTTGGCAGTGAGAGGAAAGGAACAGTTATTTCCCCATGCTTTCAGGACTACGGACGATGCACGGCCATGTTGGCTGCGGGAAACTTTTCTTAGAGCCTCAGCTTTAAAAAAAATTGAAAAGCTAATAATTTCTCTTCAGTTCGACAATGGATTTGGATTTCCATGCCCAGCCTATAAGACGGAACGTGAAAAGTATGTCCTGTCCTCTTTTGCTGCAAGTTCCTTGGGTCCACATGCGCAGCATATTACTGAAGAATAACCTTGACGGAAACTTTTGACGCGCCCTCACTGCTAGGGAGTCTCATGTCTCTCTTCTGCCCCTCTTCCGGTGGCGAGTTTTTTTTTCCCGTTTGGGAGCTGATATAATAACCGAGAGTTCTTTTTTTTTTTCTAAATATGTATCTCATTCATTGAATGACAGGATACTTGTGTTTATAAGTGTTGTCACTCGTTATGAGACGTCGCAGGGGAACCTCTTCAATAAGCTCGTTTCATTTGCCTGGGATATGTCCATCACGACGATATTCATAACCTGTTAATTATTGTATGCCAGGCGAGCTGCAGCCTTACAGTCTGGATGGTATGCATGTATGGTGGCCCTCAGATGTCAAAATGATGTTTTAATGATGCACACACGACCACGTCCTCACAGAAGTGGGCTTAGTGTCATCGTCCTCATCCCAAGCGTGACGGTGATGAATAAAAAATAAATATAAAAAAACGCCACTGGTCGTGAAGAAAATGTTGGTACATTTGTGGAAACACGTGTTTTCCATCAACCCATTCTCGATAGATAATTTAGCGCTTCCAGGTTCACCGTTCCCATCTCTGGGAATATTTCCAGGTCCTTGAGAGATGGTGCATTTATGGGGTGCATTTGAGGAGAAAAAGAAAAAAAAACGTGAGAAAAAATGCCATTAAAAAAATGAAGTACCGCATCTTAAATGGATTTGGGTTTGTGCGGCAAGCAGGCTCAATGATTGCTTTCCTGCTCGCTTCGTCTGCCGCGATCAGGAGCAACAGAATGGGGGGTGGGAGGGGTGGTTGGCAGGCTTCTGTCCAAGCAAGCAAGGGATCGGACGAGCCCGAGTTGTTCGGTTTGAATAGGGAAGGCTACGAAATCCTTTCAGTTAGGAATTCGTTTGCCTTTATTTTTATTTTTTATAGGTTCCTTTTTTGCATTAAAACATTCAAGTCTCACTGGATGGGCTCAGGCTTCGATATTTTTTTGACAAGGTCAGCTATAATTTAAAAATCGGTTGGCATGATCACCATCGAGTGGACATTTGTTATAAACATCCGATCGGAAGTTATAAACTTCCCATCGCTCCGCGCTGTCAAGGGCTACTTATCATTAGAACTGAGCCCTTTTTTTTGTACGGTTCGAATTCGGGTTTGTCTAATTGGGTTTGAGTTCGGATCGGGTTCGACTCTTCCAACTTCGTTGTGCGTCATTCGATTCGGATGTGGAAGAAATTAATGTTCGGGTTCGAATCCTATCGCGAGTGCAAGCATGAGCACGGGCGTATTTTCGTTTCGAGAAGGAAAGGAAAAAATCGCGAGATCGAGCACTGCACAGGGCGAGATGTTCCACGGCGGGACTGGATTTTTGTTGCATAAACATGTGCGAAAAGTGAGTTGAGTTTGTTCCTACAACCTCGTCCTCTTTTGTCTCATCTGTTGCTGCCTTGTCATGTGACTCGTAGCCCTCTCCCCTTAATTGTCTGTTTTCCATCTGAAGTTTCTGGTGATCATCAAACTTTTCAAAACTTGATCGTAAAAAAAAATGAATAAACTTTCCTTAACGATCACGTTTTCTTCCGCTTGGTGCTCAAAGTGATGAGATGTTTGACAGTGAAAACTTATTGAAGGGCGAACATCGAATCGATAATGCCGAGGCCGGAATCTCAACTTGAATAAATTTCTTAAACCACGATGAGATGTTCATCTTTATCATCCCATGATAAGGATGATCTCGAAATCATTTGCGATATCAAATGCGGGACACTACCGGGTGTTGCACATAGATAGCCCCCCTCCACAGCCTAAACTATAGAAGCTAGGAAAACATTTTAAATATATTTGGAATCCTTGTTCAATTTTGAATCTATCCCATCCAGTTTTGTTTTTTCCTGATGTCATATGATGGTGAAAAACTTAAATTCAATGATCGCGCCCATGCTATTACGTTTCGAGCTCATGATGCCAGAGCTGAATTCGTTACCCGTTCATGGATTTCGTAAAAGATTAAACGTTCAGCTTCTGTCTGATGAAGCCCTGTCACACGACAATTGCTGGAAGGCTCAGGATTGCCTTTTTTTAAATGCGGAATGGCCAGATCTGATCTGAATGTGACTGAGAACATTATCCTTCAAGACCGAGTTGAGGCTCATGCACGTGAAGGGCAAGCAGCATGGATTCTCCCGGGAAGCCTTGCAAAGCGACATCGTCGGAGTGTTGAAGGACGTGGAAGATGACACCGAACTCTTTAAGCGCCTCTTTTCATCTTACCCCGTTCGTGTTAAAGCTCTCAGAGACAGAGCCAGATTATGAAGTACATGTTTAGATTCGAAAATGAATGCTTTTTCTCATGATATACGAGTTTTTTTTCTAGCTCTTATAGTTTGGGCTGTGGATGGGGGGGGGGGGGACTATGTGCAACACCCTCGGAATGCAATACCGAATTCTGGCTCTTATGATTTTTGCTACGCGCAAAAGCATACTTGGCCATATTTCGAGTTAATAACGTGAAGAAACAAGTAATGCCACGAAAAACAAGGAATGGAGAAGCTAAGGATAATATTCTGGCTTATGGGGTGCCTGGGGGATTCCCGCTGCTTGAATGACGTGACGTCAGCTGCATGCGACGCATCGGGGTGGGGCTGCAGGTGATCAGACCAGTTTGGGATTGGGTCTCGGTGCCTTCTGACGTGCAAGGGGGACGAAAATCATTTGAGAAACACTGAATGACTCGTCTCCCTTTTTACTGCGTTTTCCTAGATATGCTTGCATGAGTGAGCAATGTGCTTGCTGATAGGAATATTCGCGGGGTAATTAGTAGAACAGTATTTTGCATGGAAATTCGGTATGGGCCACGGGCCTCTTATTTTCGAAAATCAACAGACCACTGTTCTTATTAAATACCACATCCCATTGTGATAAATCGCATTTACCTCTAAGTTTATCAAAATCTAGACTTTTTTTTGCTCCAAGGACGAACAATGTAGTATTTTCGGATCGTGGTCGAGGTTGGCGATCGTCTGACGACATACATAAGTTCCAAATACAGAGCTCCTATGTTATAGCAGTATCTAGCTGAAAGTAGTTTCTGTGACGTGGTGGAACGATCTAAGAAAATTGGTTAGGCATGATAAACTCGTTCTTGCACATAGGTAATTATTTTCCAGGTGCGCATAATACTGCTCAAGTACTGAAAGTATTGAAAAATCACAAAATTAAAATTTCTGTGGGCAGTCGGAGCCCAGGGATTTTGATGAATAAGGCATTGATGGACTTACCTCTTTCCGGGAATGTCAGGAAGTGAACGAGTTTTGACGTACTGTCAAAACTCGTTCTCTCATTCACTCGTTTTCTCGTGGAAAGAACTCTCTTTTCACTATTGAATCAAGCTAAAAATGAGGCTTGTCTAGACTCTTCTGCTTTGCCCAAGGATCTAGTGTGTATTTTGGAAATGCCAATGCAACTAAGTAGAAAAATATCGCGTTCAGATTTGTCCTAAATCTTGGAATCGCCGGACGTTCGAAGTACTGATACATTTTTTAATCGTATAATTTGATGACACATGTACTTCTTGTCGCACAGAAAATGTACCTTGCTGTACTTATTACTTTACTCTGTAGTATTGACAATATTGGCAAGCTTTTCCTATTTCACTCACTGTTGAAGAGTAAAAGAAAATTAATGGACCACCGAACACCACTGAACTAGACTGATCCCAGCGGTGTTTCGAATTGTGGTCAAGTAGTGAATTTCAGAGGGCTCCAAGATGCAGATCCCCAGACTTAATGCCTGCAAAATTATGTAGTAAAATTTACGTCTAGACTTGTCTAGACATTTTTGTTCAGTGAGGTAGGCCCATCTCAAAATGGGAAAGAAATGTGATTTTTTTTTACTTCTCCTTGAGCTGTTAAGTATAACTTTGACACCCAAACTTGAACCTTCAAATCTTGGATCATCAAAAATCTCATCTCCAATCTTGAATCCTGGGAGTTGCAGGAGCTCGAACCATCAGGCTTTCATGACTTGAATTGAATTTTATTCCTTTTCTCTTGCAGCTGGGTAGGAGGATCACCGGTGAGGAGAGCTTCGAAGATGCTGTCGAATGAAATTCCTGGAGGACTTGCAGAGGAGAAAGAAGACTCTTTAAATTTAGAGGAAGGTCCACCAATCACAATGACGGTCTCCACAACAGCAAGTGATCCTGTTGATACCACCAATGGTCATCCATCAGCACTATCGTCATCCAGTCTTCAGATGAGGTGAGGCAAGCTTTTCCCCTTATGCCTGATTATGTTTCAGGAGGGAATTGTGTTCATTTTTGGCATTTTGTTCTTTTAGTAAATTTTATGCAGAAAGTCAATGAGTTGTTTGCATTTGTTGCATGCATTGTCTGAGTCGTGTGGTCCTAAATACCAAAACTCTTGCAGGGGATGTTCTAAGAGGTCTCTGTCTGGATCCTTCATATGAGCTCAGATTCATATAACTCCAGTCATGTAATATTTTATTATTTTCAGTTAATAAGTTTCATGCATATCTACAAATTCAAAGAGCTCTGCATTCTTCTACAGATATTTTACTTTTAAATTTGAGCAAAACTTGGGTAAAAATTTGATTTGCAGTTTCACTTCTTTGGCTTGAAAGTTTATTCTTACTGGAGTCATGCTAAAGGGTACTGATTTATTAATGCATTTAACTCATTTTATAAATCTCCTATGGAGATTGATGATATGGGCCATGCAGAAGTATGAAACAAATCATCACCTCTCACCACTCTTGCCTTGACTTTTTACAAGTCACTATCTTAGCATTAAAATATTCAAGTAAGAAGGGGATAGGTTTGGAATTTGAAGGGAAATATGCAGGAAAGAATTACATTAGATTATTCAAATGATATCAATTTTACTTTGCTCACCAAATGGAGCATAGACAAAGAACGTTTAGAACACCCCTTGCCATTGTAGCAGTGTACTTCGCTGAGGGGCAAAATTTTCACTCTGGTACCAATAGTTTCAGTTCCTAAGAACTAGGATGCACACTTGGCAAAAATCTGACCCTTTTCTTGTATGCTTCTGCCTCATGTGGCTTTGTATGAAGATCCTTGTTGATATCTGGCTGACCGTGAAACAAAGTACTTGTACAGTTGAATATTTCACCTTACCTACAGCCCTCCTATGATTTCAAGTTTGAAGTTTTGAAGTTACATTCCCTCTTAGCCTTACCCACTTGAAATCACATTCCTAAATGTACAAAAATGCACTGATTACTGTTTCAATTGAATAACGATGGCACCAAAGAATCAGGAACAAGTAACAATAATGACTTCCAGCATTATCCAATTATTCCCATTGAGGTACTTGAACATTTTTCCAATTATCAAGCCACCAAAAGGCATTAGTTGTTCATGTGGCAATTTCTCATCTATTTGCAAAAATTATAACTTACTTTTAAGTAATTTTGTAATTGCCTTCCATTCTGACCTCTGCATCTTCCAAAAAAAGCCTTCAAAGTTAATTGCCAAATTAAAAACACATTTTGGTGATTGCCAAACTCATTCTTTATTTGTCATTGCCTGTCTAGTATGAATGAAGTTAATGACGATATCATACCTTGGAATGATAATCTGCCCCATACCCTTCTTAGTCAGCCTGATGTAGAAGTGTGCATTAGCTGGAAAGGTGCATAAAAGTAATTAGGTCTTCAGCTTCCTTGAAATGTAATTCTATTGCTTCCAAATTATTTTAGTTTTAAAGTTATGAAAATATTTCCTTTTAATACTTTTCTAATGAAAATGTATATAACTACATTTCTCAGAGTTAAAGCCCTTAGACAAAATGCATAATTACGGTGTGACTAGTTGTCACAATGTTGACAAATTCCTAATCACAATTTCTCATTTGGTCAGATAAGAATCAGAGGAGGGGGAGTTTGCCTAACAAGAGGGAGGGTTGGGACCATTGCGACAGAGGATCATTGATGCCTCCAACTGTCAATAGTGACATCGATTGTTGTGACAGCTTTAGTCACTATAGAGAGCAGTTCTGATCTACATTGTCCAAGAAAAATTATTGTATAAATTCATATTTGGCTGGTTCAATTGATTCGGGACAATCAGCGAAATTAAGACTAATTGTCACTTATGAGGAAAAGTGGGATTCCAATGACTCATCTTTACATGTTTATTTTGACTCAGAAATGTCTTTCAATGGTTTCATCATCTCCCTCTCATGTACAGTACTCATCAAAAAGTCCCTCACCCTCCCAAACTTTATCGTACGAGCCGATGAAGGGATGGTTATTGTACAGGGTGAGTCAAAAGTCACTGGACGACTTTGAGCAGCTATAACTCGGCCATTAATGCCTTAATTTGCAAACGGTTTGTTGCGTGTTAAATGAGCGTCCTTTATTTGAGCAAACAACATGAAAATTTGCATGAAATACTAACAGGAAATGGGATGAATAAGCAAAAAAGGAAAAACAACATTTTTCAATATAAAATTGAGATTTAGGGTAGAACGGTCATTTTCAGCTAATTTTTGCTGCTCCAAAAGCCGATAATGATAATGATAATGCCGATGAACTTTCTTTAGAGGAACATGTCACCGTCGTTTATTTCTTGTCTATCTGTGAAGGAAATCTTGCCACGATATTGAGCACCACCAAGCTCGATCACGCGAGCCGTCACCGAAAGGCAAATCCAGCAATCTTCTCAGTGATGCATTGCATTAGTTCATTGATCGTGCGCGAATTTTCGGCATATACCTGGTCTTCAAATGAAACCCCACAGCCAGAGGTCGAGTGGAAACAGGTCCGGCGACCTGGGAGGCCACTCGATAGGCCCGACCCGGCCTATCCATCTGTCTTCAAAGCAAAACGAAGCACGGGAGCAGCTGAACTCGCATAACGACAACTAAGTAGACGGAATTTGCCGATGCATTCAATGCCAAGGCGGTCCCGCTACACCTCTTTCTCCAATGCCGTGATAGATGTTGCTACGGAACACATCCCGTTTGTGCAAATAACTTTCGGGAATCGAAATGGATAATGTAGAAGAGGGAAATTATTTTTTTTTATCTCCTTTGCTCCCATGGCGATTTGAAAGCAACCGCTCGACAATCGCACTCCATTTATTAGCGCACGTATTCAGCATAGTCTGGGAACCTGCCCTTCTTCGTCCTGTGCCAAAATTTCTTGCAGTGAACAGTGTAAATGACAACTGCATGATGTCAACAGCACATAAACCGGATCCCTTGACAGAAAGAGGGTGACTATTGAAACTCTCACAAAGGAATGGGATGAGGAGAAAGAAATGGGTTGCGGAATTGGCCTCTGAACAGACGAGCGTTACGGAATCAATTACGGAGCGTTTTGCCCTGTCTGTGCAATGTTTTCCTGTTTGACTTTAGCTTTTGGAGTCACATGTTGGCATGCCTAACTTTTATTGTCAAAATCCTTGCAGGGAGGTTGATGAAAAGCAGGAGAAGCGTTGGAATGCAATATATCCTGGTCAATCGTTTGATGAGAATCGTGGTATCCCAAATGACAACATTCCCTTATCCAGAATCCGGAGGGATTCTACAAACTCAGCGTGCAAGACTGAAGAAAAAGCAGAAATCTCAGGAAATAATGTGTGAGTTCTCTTCTCTCAGCTCCCTTCTCTCCCCCCCCCCTCCTCCCTTTTTTGTTGGATAGTATAGCGTATGGGCAATTGAATTACTCTCTCATGTCACTTGATTCACACCACATTCAAATCGTGACAACCTATGGTCTTGTCTTAGCTGTAAGGTTATTGGACTTTTTGTCAATATTTTGTCAATATCTTTGGCATCTTATGTTTCAGAACTTGAAAATTCAAAACAAGTTGCAGGGATGTTTGAAGGACATTGGAATTTAATATGTTGAATTTAACAAAGTAGTTGATTAGGCATCTGGTAGAAGTTTAAATTTTATTCATTACTTCCAATACCTGTCCTTTACATGTACTATAACAAGGCATGCCTTTGTTTTGGGACAAGGAAGATATCCCTTATTCATTGACTACATACTTTCAGTGAAGTAGTAAATTAACAAATGTATTTGTATTTCACTAAAAGCACTCTTCATGAGTGTCAGCACTGACTCAGTTCCTTTCACCCCCAAAAGAAGAGCTGTCATCTCAAATCCATTGACATCTAGTAGTTTTGCTCTCAGTTGCTCTATATGGAGCATTATTCTGAGGTGTTTTGCATTGCAGTTAGTTGACATTACTCAGCTCTACGAAAAGTGTGTCAATGTCATTTTTTGGTGTACCTTCTTACTTCTTGGTACTTGGGAGCATCAGTGCAATTTCAATTTTTTTTCACTTGTGTATGTCAAAAACTCCACATGCTTCATTGTGAAAGGAGTAGTTATAAATTTTTAATGTAGATTTTGTGAAGTTGACACTTAAAAGCATATGAACAATATACATTTTCATGTTTCTTTAAAAAAAATGTCATTCAGGGAAGCAATATTTAAAGTACAGGATGTTCATCAGTTATTGAAGGGGTGTTAAAAATGTATATCTTGAAAACTACCTGGAATAAATAAATTGGTTTACAGCAGATGATAGCCAAGCACTATAAGTTTTTATATGTATGCTTGCTGCATGAGCAACTGAGACAGAGGAAGAGAGAGAGAGAAATTGAGAGAAGGGTAATATCTTGCATCAGTTGATGAAATCATGACTGCTGTGCAAGAAAAAGCCCAGTGCATTTTGTGGTATGTGGAATTTAAAATGGTTGTTCTCTTTTTATGCAATTTTAGAAAAATATTTCAAAAAGAATCTCCAGGTAAAAATTATTTCAGAAGGTGGTATAAACTGTTCCAAGAAACTGGGAGTGTGCTACCCAAGAAAAGAGGGTAATGAAATAGGGCCAATACAATAGTTAATCATGGTCACCAGAGGTGACCCCTCTGGACCTTTCTTTGTGGCATGTAAAAGACATTGGATGCAAGACAAAATTGACATGTTTGGATATTTTACAAGAGAGAATAAGAGATGCATTTTCAACAGTTGGAAATGCTTGAGAATATACAGGCAAAGATTGAATTTTGCCTGGATGTGGGCAGTGCTACAGATAGTGCACATAAGGAAGTGTACTAAAGGTAAGTTTAAATAGTAAAATATATATAGTGTTTAGCTACTGTCAGCTCCAAACCCATTCAATCTATTTCTAATATTTTTCAAAATATCAGTTTTTAAATTCGTCATCAAGCAGCTGAACAAAACATTCAAGCTGAATAAAATTCCCATTTCTTCCTTAGGTTCCCTCTTGAACTGGTCACCCTGTATATAGTTTTCTTGCTTTTTCTTTTTGATGGCACTGCAACAGTCATTTACTAGTACAGTCGAACTCGGTTATAACCTCATCGAAGGGACCAGGTAAAAACCGTCGTTATAACCGAGGTTCGTAATAACCGAGGTTGCCTTTATTGGCACTCCGTTTTCCTGTTTTCAAAACTGATGCTATATAGCGTTAAAACTCCAGTTTACATTGGTGATACTGCACTAGCTTCAGTTTCAAGATTGACCCACTAATCGTGATGTTCGCGCTTCTTTGGACCTTGAACTACTTTATACTTTAGCAAGGCTTCGTCGATGTCATCTCGACAGACCTAGGAAGTTTCTACAGTTTTCATTACCAATTCTTCTTTTTTTTTCTTCATAACTGCAATCAAAGGGAAAATGTTTCGCCTTAACACATTGGTGACGGGCCCCAAGAAATCTCGTAGTACGCTCGCCCGTCACCAATGGCTTGGGGCCCGTCACCAATGTGTTAAAAACAACGACAGAAATTATGGGCTTCAAAGTAGCCCTTACCTGTAGACCTATTATGCAACTCTTGTCAGACAATGAGACAGCCCAGCAAACAATTTGAAACAAATAATGCTGAATCAACGCTTGTAACATTGGTACAACATAGCTTTGTTTGCTGAGAGGGTCTTCTACTCGAAGAGAAACAACAGGCACCTTGGTTATTAAAAAAATAACAATGTAACTGCAAAAATTACGTGAAATAGCCATTCAGCCTGGGATACTTGCATTCCATGTTGTACGATCTTCAGCTTTGGCGCGATGTTATGTAGAGCAGTAGTGTTACCGGAACCTCTGGACCAGATGGGTTGAGTTGAATTTTTAACTCGTTTGGATGTTTCATATTGCGTGGCAAGATTGGTCTAAATGGTGCTACGGAAGAAGAGATTTCCACATGAAGTACATTAAATTTCTTGTATAGTACTACCAGTAAATTGCCATGCCCGATTTCCAGGGGGGGGGCAAGTGCCCCCCCTTGCCCCTGGGAGCGGACGCCCATGTATAGGTTGAGTTGAATTTTTAACTCGTTAGGATGTTTCATATTGCGTGGCAAGTTTGGTCTAAATGGTGCTACGGAAGAAGAGATTTCCACATGAAGTACATTAAATTTCTTGTATAGTACTACCAGTAAATTGCCATGCCCGATTTCCAGGGGGGGGCAAGTGCCCCCCCTTGCCCCTGGGAGCGGACGCCCATGATTGGCCATGTTATCAACGAAAAATGCACATGGCGACTGAAGATAAGGTGATCTTAGTTACTGGGGATTATCCCTTCCTAACATTGCTCCAGCCACACGCACATGACTCTCAAGGAATGCCGAATCCAGAAAATACAAAGTTATGACTCGTCAACACTAATTTTTCCGATGACCGAAATTTCAGTTAAGAATGACGGATTGGGGACATGAACGTTGTCGATTTCGTCTGTGGGAGCTTCAATGGACTTCGTTATAACCGAATTCGCTATAACCGAGGTAAAATGTAACGTGCCTTATGGGCTCTACGCCGGGACTTGGCACTTTTGTCGTTATAACCGAGGTCGTTATAACCGAGTTTGACTGTAGTTGATAACATCCATCCTGTCCCACTCCTGTACACTACCACTTTCAACACAGGGACCATACTCCCACTTTAATTAATTGGGCTCTGTGCATCCTACTCTATACCCGGTTCTAACATCTCCTTTGAAAAAAATACCAATGAATCATCTCAGTTTTATTTTGTTCTGACCCAAAGTTTGAGCAATGTCTATTTTTTTGTGTTTTCGTGAACCTATTGTGTCTGTTCTCAACCAATGGTCATCATGTAAAAGCTGATTTTAATTTTTTTCAGGGATGGAATGTTCCAGATGATCAGTGCAATGTATGGCAAACTTCTTGTTGTCATGGGCCTTGCCTTCCCTCTCTCTGAAATTATCTCATCTCGCATCCCAGATGCTTTCTATGAGGTGAGCTCATACTTTTGAACAGACCTCAATCCTCTTTGAATGAACGGAGAATCATAATGGACAATGGCACTAGGCTGACTGAATTACATGTTATTTCAAAGATAGTAGAAGTCAATCCATGTTTTATGTGCCTATGGTGAGTGCATCTGCTTGCTTTTCAACTTCAAAAACTGTCTAATAGGTTCCACCAAGTTTGAAATCTCCATCCAAAAATATTCATATAAAATATTTTTTAACAAAGTAGTTGATTAATAAGAATACAGATGATCATAGCTCTTTTTAAGCCCTTCTCCAGCAATTTCTCTGAGACATGTTAAACATGGATTCTAAATGTTGATCACTGTTGGAAGATTGAAGAAGCTTGAAAAAAATATTGACTTTACAGTGGTGTTGACAAAAGTGTTATCTATGGTAGCAAATGGGTTTTAACATGATTTAAATTGCTTTCCCTTCACAGTTATCAGCTTGGGAAAACTTTCTGGGTCCCAAAATTCTTTTTCAGCTTTCAGTTATGCACTTAAAACTTTTATTTCAGTTCCATTCCTAAGTTCCTCATTCATTCCTAATAGAACATTTCTCCAATAGCAGAGGAAAATATTCTCCAACTTCCACCCCCCTTTTGATACAATGTTGCTTGACAGTTCAATCATATATGAGCCATGTGCTCTTTGAAGCAATAGAAAATACTAAAATGAAAGAAAATTTATGATTGTTTCATTGTATTGTTTCAGGAGGGACAAGTGTCCATTCTACTATATATTAGTTTCTATTCCTTGCACTATTTCTCTATTTTCATTTTTGTTACATTAGACTAATTTTATCTTTCTTCCCCCCAATATCTCTGTTATTGTTCTGTTCTGATCCAAAGACCTGTTACATCTCTGATCCCTTTCAGATAGGAATCTAGCATCACATGAAGTTGTGGGCATTTTATTTCAGAAGAAAGGTACTTTGTTTTTATTTTTAGGGATTTTACCTCTACCTATATATCGGAAGCATCCTGTTCCTTGGGTATGTGTATATCTTCCTCCTGAGCACAAAGCGACTCTCATCTCTCGGCCTCCGTGAGTCAGTTTGTTTCTCCTTGACAGCATCGCATGTTCATTCTTCCTGCCCTTCTTCCTCCTGTGTATATTGTGTGGATTCAAGATTTTATAATCAATTAATCATCATAGCATACAAGGTGATCCTCTTGGTGCAATTTATGAAAGGTTATTGCTACTCACCCTCTATGACACTTATGATCAGCATTAAAACTACCCTGTGGCTTGATCTTTGGGTGAAGATCAAACATTACAAGGATCTCTAACTTTATTATGATCTGGAACCCAGATAACATTTTTTGTGGGGCCCATGTTGGCCCAACGGGATCCTGCAACGTCAGGATATGCTTGCCCCATGTAAAAGTGACCATTGGGCCAATGTGGCTCAACTGCTTGCTTTATAACTACTTCTAGGCATTTACCCTACTCTTTTTGATGGTGCAGAATACAAAGCCAAATGTGTGGCATGGGGCTCTGTCCTGCATCAGCACAGCCTTCCCAGATACGTTACGTTGGGCCCACGTTGGATAAAGGTGGGAAACGTTGGCGGAACGTGAATGTTGGGGAACGATGTTGGCCCCATGTGGGCCCAACGTGGGCATATCCACACGTAGAAAAGAACTGCAGCACTCCTGGTGGAGAACTTCAAAACCTTGAAGTTCTTCGCCAGGCCACTAGATGTAGGCATGAGGTCTCTCTTCTCGCACAGCACGCAAAAGATCCCTTTTCTCTTTCCCTGGAATCGTCTTTCGCAGGATTTTTTAGTACCTCGCCATATGTCTCGCCTAGTCTCATTACAGGAATCAATAAACGCGGACATTTCACCATTTGTTATCCACTTATTCATGATAGATTCATGAAGCTCAGGCCATAAACAAACTCATTCCCGGTAAGAATCCTTTTGGAAGACAGGCATATTTCATTTAAATAGGAGATCTGAAATATAGAGGGAGCTTCCAAAAACTCAATTCCGTTATTTCCTCATCTTCATTGTAGAAGGAAGAAATGCAGGACCGATATTGCGGATACTTCATGGAACCGGACGAGGTTCTACCTCCTCTGACACGTACTGTAATCAGTACAGTCAGGGGAAGATCCACGTCTGTACTGTCGTTTGTCTAGTGCCTATCAGGGTAAATGTCCTTGGTAGGTTGTAGTACATAGTACAGGTTCCGTACTACTGATGGGAATACCTCCACTGGATAGGGAATCTAAGTATATGGTACGATATGATGATGATATAGAGCAAAAACCAGCTACTTGGGTAAGAGGGTTATACGTTGTTATCCAACTTACTGCCAACTTTCACGTGGGGCCTACGTATCCTGACGTTGAGGACCACGTTGGGCCAACGTGGGCCCCACGAAAAATGTTTTCTGGGTATTTTGTTGCCCTGAGCAGATTGCCTGGATTTTCCTGGAGCCCATGTACATAAGCATAAAGTTTTCGCAGTGGCTGACAACGCATTAAGTCACGTTTAGTAGGGGTGGGTCAGAAACTTTTGGTATATGGAAACAGGTACTTTAAAATACCCCTTTTACGCAGCTACACCTTCACAAATTAGCTGGAAATTCTAGCTGGTCCAGACTGGAATTTCTGGGTTATACTTTGATTCATACAATTGTATGTACAATGATGCAGAAAAAAAAAGGGAAGAAGGGACTGTTTCTTCTGAATATAAAATGTCTCATTTTCCTGCTCTTTCTAATTTTCTGGCTAAGTTTCTTTCTCTTTTTTCCTCAGGAATGCGGCATCAAAACACTGAAGCAAACCTCACTAGCAATTTCAGCAGTTTCTGCTCAAATTATAGTGCTGATGAGTCATTGACAGATGTTGTCCGGACGTCACAGTCATATTCCCAGGCACGGTCCAAGAGACTCTATCTTCTCCAGGATGCTAAGATCCATTTTGGAAGCTTCTACCTTCGTCTTGGTGTTCTTGGTATTTTTATTTGTGGTGGCTTCATGCTTTCACCTTGAGGATCAACACTTTTTCTAAAAAAAATAATAATAATTTCAGCTTTTGGTGTTGGGAATATGATCTACTCTGGATTGGAATTCACCCAATTGTTTGAACACAAACCTTCATATTGCTCCAAGAAGATCATTGCAATAACCTCTGGTGTCCATGTGGTCTTCACTTTCCTTCAGATGTACTTCGTCTTTCTCAATTCTAAGGTAATGAAAAGCAAAGCTGCTATTCTTGTGTGATGACTATGCTTGAAGCAAGTCAATGTTGACAGTGCATCTGTAGCATGGTCTCATTTTATCATTATTGTCATGACTCCCTCTGACATGGTCAAAATATCACAGTGAGGTCTTCAAACTTCCACTTCCATGAAATGCTATCAAAGAAATCTTGGACAGAAATTTTTAGAGATTCCTTGTGGAATTTTTTTTTAAAGAATGAATGTATGAGCTCTTAAAGAGACTTCCTATGAGAATGAAGCTATATTTCTAGCACCTGAGTGCTAGAAATTAAAAAAGAAGAGATTTTAGCATTACCATATGAGTCTCATTTGTAATGAATTAGGTTGATTCTGTTAAATTCCATCAACCCATGGGCATATTCTTAGGAGTTGCACCAGGACTCATGCTTCACTTCTGTGAGATCCTAGAAGAGTGAGTGGGGACCACAGCCATTATATTGCAGAAAATAAAAAGCTCCATGCAGTCAAAAGTAATCCTCTAATGCGCAAATTTCACCATTCTATTCACAAAATTATTAGTATGAGTCACACTGGAGTTGCTCATCATGGTGTGTTCCAATTCTCTTGAATGGCAGAAGACTAACTGTGCTTAACTTTGGATGCATTGTTTGCTGGAAGGAGGTTATTTTTTTGCTCATGATAAGCAAAGAGAGATACTGAATGTCTCCCAATAATATTCCCTTTGTCAGTGTCATTTTCATTGATGATATCTTGGCATTTGTTGCTATTAAGGCAAACCATGTGCCACATTTTCCAAACTCCAACTCCAACAATATGGGCACAAAGGAACCCATGAGTGGGGCCATATTCCACTTACTGTACATTGTCCTGCAAGTAACTTCCAGGCAATTATGCTCATGCAAACCTATAGACTGAAATTTAGACACTCATTCTATCAACAAAATCCAGTTGAAAAATCTCCATTTATGGTTGCTCTTCCAAGCAGAAGACCCAATACAATGTATTGCTTTCTTTGACAAAGCTTGAAATTCCACCAATAATCTGGAGAAATTAGTCTTACCATTTCTGAACATGAGAAACCAAATATCTTATTCCAGCATGCAGTATTGAAAGTAAATTTTTAAAAGTATTCATATTTAAAATTTAATTCAGTTTAAATTTTAATTTTAATTAATTTAAATTTAAACTGAATTTTTATTATGTTTGCAGTTCTGCCACTAATACTAGTAGCAGCATGCTACTAGTAGGCAGAACTGCAGTTGATTTGATATGGTTGAAATTAACATGGGGATGCTCCTCATGTTAATTTCAACCAAATCCAGACCTATCATGAGCAACTCATAAAGAGAACATTTTTAGCAAGATTAGGTGGATCTCAAATTCAGTCTCTGGCACATGAGTTGGTCCAACAAGCCAGTGCTATGGAAGAAAACTGAGAAGCAGAAGAAGCAGTGAATAACAGTCAAGAAAGACAAAGGTGCAAGGACAGCTCCACCATTCACGGGTGAAATAAATTCTCAAAAAAGTATTGCGAAGGATATCATTTCACTTCCATCTACAGAGAGCTTTGGGAGAAACATTTCGTGGATCTCACTTGTCAATGCTTTTTCTGCTTCCAGCCATATCACTTTCTTGTGTCCTTTCACTGAATGGCTACAACCCCATGTGTACACATCTTTGGATGCTATTGCCTCCCTAAATTGGTTTTCAAAAAGAGTTGCTGCCCTTTGAGAGTTTGTTTGCTCTCCGGGCAAACAAACTCTCGATGGTTGCTCCTTCGGCACACTCGACGATGTAAGTGTATAGAAGAATTCATCTGAAATGTGCGACTTCGGTGCTTGCATCTTCTAAAGTGGATCCATGGATCATGGATCCACTCCATTGATTTCAGGGATTTTTCATTTTGATGGAAAATCCTCCTTTGAATATTCTCAGATCCAATACATGGCAACAGTCGAGTCAGGACCGATTGAATGGCATCCACGATCCTCACGACTTGGTTGTTGCCGAGGATTAGTTCTGGGGATTTTTAAAGGCGGTTTCCAGCACGATTAAACTCAGAAGCATGGAACAATTACAAGCACGCATCGAAGGGCCAATTGAGACTATATGGACTTTTGGACGCGTTTCATTCAGTGTACATTCTAGTGATACCACCAAATGCTGTCAAGAATGTCTCGATATAAAAGGCGAACAGATCAAAGGCGTTCGAAAATTATTTCATCTTTACCGCATTACTGCAAATAAAGAATAGTCAGAGGAATGTGCTGAAGCTTGTTTTACCTTTCTATCATTGCTAGTTCTGGAGTTATGAGCAACCAAATAGTAATTTTCATGCCGAATCCTGGTTGACCTGGGATTGCTCTTTTTCCGTTTCAGATGTTAATCCCCAAGTACAAGAAGCTGGCAAACTTCGGTCTCATGCACATGATAGCTACTAATTTATGTGTGTGGCTCCATGTGCTTGTCGAAGAGTCCAAGCACGAGTTTCTCGAGATTTATCACGAATTAGGACTTCACAATGCCTCAAGTCCTTATCACCACCGCCAGAAACATCCCTCTCTTGCTGATGGTATTGCAGCTGCTGTCACTGGAGGTGAATTGTTCTTGCTTTCATACGTTAGACACATGAATTTCAGTTAAACTGCTTGTTTCTTTTTCCATGGAGTGCTGAGGAAGGGAGCAGAACTTAGAATTGTCTATTTCAATTCTATTTTAGAAAGGTTGAAGATTCTTGGAGATTGATGAGTCAGTTTTTTTTTGACGATGTGAATGTATCATAAGTAATCTTTACCAAGTATTAGCTTTGGTGAAGTGGAGTTCGGAGATTATTTTCTTTCAAGTATGGTAAAATGGCGAAACTCAAACACCTGAAAGTTAAGCCCCACGCACGCTCGCTCGGTTGGCTCGACCTTAAGGTGTGTGCTCTCGGCTTAACCTTCAGATGTTCGAGTTTCACCTTTTACTCTATAAAAAAAAACTATTCTAATGAATGAGTAAGGAGAAGATTATGCTTAAAGTGAATGTACAATGTACGTTCAGATACTTTACGTGATGGTTGCAATCTCTCCATCCTAGGTCGCGTTCTTGACAACGAAACCCAATTGTACCAAAATGAAACCCAGCCGTATCCCTCATACATGCACCATATTCATAGGAGGGCCCTGCGCAACTTCATGAAAGGAATGTACGACAATTACGAGTGCAGCCGCTCTGACATCATGGGCGAAGTGGTGCAGAACGCCAGTCCTTTCCTTTTCCCGTGCGTCATCGAGTACAGCCTCATTTGTGCGGCCATCCTGTACGTGATGTGGATAGACGTGGGCGTACCGACGTCGTCGAAGAAGAAACACACCGGGATGCTCCGCTATTCCACCAAGAGGTCGCGTCACCACTATTCCATGGATTGTGCCGGTGCCAATCGGGGGCTCTTCATGGGTCTCATCATCCTCGTCCTCACCGTCATCAGCCTCATCCTCTTCTTCGTCCTCATCTCTCGCGACAAGACCAAGGAGCTGGCAGTGATCATGGCAAACGTGAGCGAGCTCGTCTTGTACGTGACGACCGCGGTCGCGTCCGTGATCGGGCTGATCATGATGCGGAATATGAGCGTCGTCAACCACAGACTCCAGATCGATTCTCTTCTCCTCATCATCGCTCAGACCGGACTGTTCATGTACTCGGTCTTCATCATCATCGGGGGCTACTTCATGATGAACGAGAAGGACGACAGTAGCTTCCTCACGCTCATCACGGGGCTCATGTCTCTCATCCAGGGAATGGTCCAGACCATCTTCATCTTGGACGCTTCGCGGCGTGTGGCCACCTGCAGCTCTCAGGCTCGGCGTAAGCCGGGTCGGGAGTTCGTCACGTTTCTCATCGTGTCGAATCTGGCGATGTGGGCGATCAACACGCTGGAGACTAGTCGGGCTAACGTGCATCCTATTCACCTTCGGTTCTACGGGCAGTGGGCGTGGACCATCATCATACACGTGAGCATGCCGCTGGCCATCTTCTATCGCTTTCACTCCACCGTTTGCCTCTGTGAAGTCTGGACCAAGGCCTACAAGATCAGGGCCATAAAGGTGTGAGTGCCATCCTGCTTTTCTCATCGTGGAAAGACGTTCATCTGGGGACGATTGCTGATTTCAGCACGACCGAAGCCAAGCTTCTGTATACCGGTTGATGGAACGTTTCATTCCAGTGCGCTCCACCCCAGAGTGCGATTCGTGGCAGTTATGCTGTCGATATTATATGTTCTTATCCTTGTGTTTGTAAAAGTGATACATGTGGAATTATACATAGGTGACTTGAAATGAGGCAGCATTTTTTTTAAGGCTTTTTTTAAAACTATTTTTCATCACGGATGTTTTACCGAATTTAGCATCTCCGTTCTGAAAAGCTTTGAAGAAACTGATGCTTTTTATAGAATTCAAATAAATTTGGTAAATCTCATAAGTGTTTCCAATTGTGAATCAAGTGGCTATATAAGAGATGACACCTCTTTTTAAGATGAAAGCTTTTATTTAATGAAAAATAAAGGTGACTGTCACTATTGAACTCGCTGTTTTCCTTGTTCCAAAACTGGTGAACACGTAGACGTTATGGAGAATTTCACCCATCCTTATTATACACTAATTACCTCTTCATTCCATCAAGTACAGCTTAGCTAAACTGACCTAAAGCGTTGACGAAGGTTACCAAGTGACGAGTCAAGCTCCATTTCTATCAGTTTTTTATTATGCACATTCCACCGTCATGAAAAGCCGATGTTTTTTGAGACCTACCTAAATCAATGCAGCCGAGACTGCCGCTCGTGTCCCCCGGATCTCTTGGAGTAATATCCCATCATCTCCAGATGAATATGCACAAGAGCATGAATGAATAATCGGGCATGGGGCTATGGAACTCCTGAGAATGACGTGATTCATGTGACCGATCTCGTTCGATCCCAAAGCGTTTCCCTTTTTTCCTCTCCACGATAATACAGAATTGGACAGAAATGGAAAAGTGAAACTTGGCACACGTATAAGTGACATGATATTACTGAGCTGAGGGAGTACTCAGTTTTCATGGGGCATCCCTTCCGGGCAAAGCTTTTGGGTGGGTTGGCTTTTCCAAGCATGCTTTTTCACCAGCGAAAAACGCAAACGTATAATATTGAAACTTTGTGGGCATGTTGTTCACTGGGCAGACATAGAAAAGTAGCTGGCGCACGAATCACTGACGTGATGTTGATGTAAGGAAAAATGAAACTTTTTAATAAGTCTCCTCAGAGCACAGCTTTTGGGTGGGTCGCCTTTCCAAATACATTTTTTCCGCCAGCAAAAAG